>LPNX010126680.1:519299-633559 GCA_001517045.1 Pseudotsuga menziesii | reverse complement strand
ACAAACTGAAGGGGAAAAAGTCATATATCTCATTATTTTATCAGCAAATGCTTATAAGAGTCTCAGTACTTATCTCTGAACAAGTTTGCAGACAAAACAGTCTAGTAAACCTCATGATGCTCCCAAAAATAAGAACCTTCCTAATGACCTCTCTATCTCTCTAAATAGGGTTTATTTACAAAAATCAGTTAGGAGTGAACCCTAACTGCCTTCAAGCTATTCGATGTAATAAAGTAAATGTGCAATATTACAAAATCTGAAATTTACTAAAAATAGCAAACCACTAACTAATGAGCTTCTCAAAAAGATAACTAATAACTAATTGAACAACTGTCTTATAGATCTTTTGTTGCCTTTGGGTTTTCTTGGAAATCCATGAGTATCTGTCTCATGACAGGATCTCGAAAGATATGTTGAATATCTGGTTCTTGCATTGCTTTTTCCTGTCTCTCTTTGGTGCTGCATGCGCCTGTTCTGAATGTCTCTTTTTGGCTGTTCTCATGGGGCTTGAAAGCCTATCTACAGAGTCTACCATTGAATGATCTCCATTATCAGGATCACCTTTGTTGTCTTCTTTCAAATCACCTCTTTCTACATATTTTTTGCCTTCAAGCATGCTCTGATCACAACTAAAATTCCTTATGCCAATATCCCGTGCAGCTCCAAATGAAGGATCATTCTCAGCAATCAGTCCAACATGACTATTCAATCTCTCAAGCACATCATCTGCAGCATCGACAGGGGAATTGGAGACCACATGGGGGTTTGTTATCCCATTGGCCACATAGTCTGCATCTTCAGACATTGGAGATATTTTTACCTGCGACATGAATTTCGTATTTCCAGGTGGAATATCATTCACCAGATTTGCATCAATGGAACTCAAATTTATCTCAAAGACAGCGCTGGAGATAGAGTTGGTATTGGTAGACCCTAAATAGTTGCTTGTGTTTGCAGTATCAACAGAGGAATTTTCGACAATAATAATGGATCCATATTTGCTACACATTCTTACAGCTTCTTTGTCTGATATGTCAGCAATTTTTTTGTGGGTTGACAGTCTTGAACCAGAGTCTCCCTAGTAGCCTGTATGTAATCATAATCCCCAACATCAACCAATGCACTCTTGTCAACATCAACATCTATAGATGCTAATACTTCATTTATAATGGTAGGTTCAGCATCCGTAGGAAGACTGTAAGCTATAGTAGCCCCAGAGTCAGAAGGTAATTCATTATCAGCATGCAATTCCAACTCAGAAGACAGAATTTCATGATCTTCAATAGGTGTACATTCTGTCTGCAAAAGGAAACTTTCATTTACAAGCTTCTCACCATACAATGTAACACCTGCTGCTTGTAATGCCAAAATAAGTGCATCAAGGCCACTAATCTTCATTATGTCTTTCATGTAAAAGGAGTGTTTCCATAGCATTAGAAACAGCAGGATAGTCACTCTTGGCATCTAAAATAATTCGTTTGGCCATATCCAAATCAGTTGCTTTGCCCACATATACATGACAAACGCCATCAGCATGACCTTATTACTTCCTCTTGGAATGACGAGCTCTATAACATCATTCAGCTTTAGCAGATCTGGAATTTCATCTCTAGAATTAATGAGGCCAATCAGCTCTGATCCAACAGATTTGGGGTAATGTTTCAGTAATAATCTTATGCAGAATTGTATTTGATCGAGCTATTTCTTTGCCACCTTTTTATTAAAGTAAGCAGCCTCTGGCTTCTCAAATTCATCATCAGCATTCTCAGAGTCAGGCTTGGATTCATTTGGTGTTTGCACTGTCCCAATATCAAAAGTTGTGTTGTCAAAATCAAATGGTTTATGAGGATTAATTCTTGAATCTTTTCGGAAGGAATTGGTGAAATAGAATGCCTCCATTCTTCCTCTTGGCTGTTGTCTTCAAGTGACCATTTGTAACCAGCACGTGTAACGCCTACCTGTAATACATTCCAAAATTGTCCATCCAATAAATCCTTGTCTCTTTTTCCATTCTGACAATTGAGTTCATTTTCAACCAGTGAAACATCACAACCAGCCTCAGCGTATTCCAGCTCTTCATCGCTGTTTTCTTCTATAGGTTGAGTTATAAAAGATATTTTGGAATACGATGAAACAGTAAAGTTCTACCCAATAACAGCGTTGAAATATAAGACAACACCAGGTTCTAAAACAGCGCCTTGTTAACAACAGCCCCATCATAAACAATGGCATTTTTCAGACTTGCATTGCCCTGAATTTGTCACATTATTCAAAATGTAACAACCTTGTATAAGAACATTTGAGCCAATAGTGCACCCTTTCCTGATAACAGATTCAGTGATAGTGCAATAATCACCAATGCATGTACCCTCTCCAAGAAGAGTTTTCCACCAATTTCCGCAGAGCATGAATGAACCACACCTGCTGCTTTGCAAATTCCTTGGCAGTCCAGCCTTATCGGAGGACCATTTCTTGAAAATGGGATATCTGGCACCATGGGATATGTCCATCGATGAAGTATATCTTTGCTGACAGCATCATAACCTCTAAAATTGTCAATTCGTGCAGCATACTCTGAATTAATCTCATAAGTGAAGATTTTATAACCCATAACCTCATCACTATGCAAGCATTCGACAAACTCGCACCTGAGTTATCAGATTGTTCACCTTGAATGTACAGGTGTCCTTCACCGATCCATTTTACTGCAAGCAGCGAAATTGAGGAGCCCTAATCTCTTGGTGACCTCCAAAAACCTGAACCGAGCTCTGAAACATCATTTATGAGCTTTGGGCCTAAAACATCGGTGCACTATAAGTCTTCAGCTCCAAAATAGAGATAGGAATTAACTGTCTTCTCATCAAAATCGGTTTAAACGGCCAACTGTCACGCTGAACTGCGTTTGGAGCAATGATGAACACGCTTTTTCTATGAACTGAAAACACCTGAAATCATGCTAGTTCTGCAAGTTACACGTAGCAAACCACTCAAAATATGGGATTAGTCATTCACCGTTTGTAATCATGATGAAAACTTGCTTGAAAATCGGAAATAATGAAGGCCACGATATTCTTGTAGCGCGTCCTTTGTAATTTTTCGCTCCAGCACTACAAGAATATCGTTAGTGCTATTTTTTCGCTATTTCTCAGCTTTCAAACATTTTGTAGGAGGTTTTAAAAAAACTGCTTGAGTGGTGATCATGCCTTGGTATACTCAGAATAATCATTTGTTAATCCCTTCTTTGATATCCTGACTTTAAAACCCCATCAAAATGTAAAGGCTCAACTTATAAAACAAAAATATCAAAGCTAAGTTCAAAAGACATTCACCTAACAACCAAAAGAATCCCTAAGGGAAATAAATAATAAGACTTAAAACAAAAAGTTACTTCAAATAAAATGAAAATCAAACCAAAATTGGAGAAGTCAAACCAAAATTGAAGAAACAATTTACTGACTTAACATCTGGCTCCAACTGCGGGATGAAGACCTCCCTGCGAGGCTTCAAGAACCTGTAGACCAGTGCCTTCTGTCTGTAAAACGTCCATTGGGCTATGGATTCTTTATTCAACCTCGCTCACACCGATATGTACAATGAAAATCAACTCTCTTTTTCTGAGGAACCTTCCAACTACTGAACCAAATCGAAATCCCATTTCCAATGTAACCAAGAAAAAATTTGGTCAACCCACCAAAACTTGTTTTCAACTCCAAATATATATATAATCAGAAATATTGGAAAACATGAAGAGCAGAGATTTAACATCTTATACCCACTTTCATCAAATAGCGTCTCTGAAATAACAGATTTATAACCTGGTATTGACTTTAAATAGTCTGCTATTGGATCATAAAAACTTCCATAAGTTACCTCTTCCTGCTCTAGCTGTCCAAAAGAAAATTTTGTTCCATGGATATCAATCAGGCCTTGGTGATAAAAGACATCAGGATCATCCTGAATTTGCTCTGTAAATTTTTGAATAGTATCACCAATAATGTCAACACTTTGAACCTCCTTTTCCACACTGTCTTCCAATAAATGATTATCATGCATGGGCTTTTGATGTTCAAGGATAATAGATTGAATGCATACTTGAATCTGCTGATCAGATTTTGACATACCACACACCTCATAGATTTCTGGGTCTTTCTTTTCAATTTGAACATCATATTTATTAAAAATCAAACCATCTTCATAGTGATTTTGAACAGCAGATTTATCATAACCATGAATGTGAACAACTTCTGAAGAAATGTGAACAGCCTGGCCTTCATCAAATTTAGTATCAAAACCAAGAGGAATAGAATCTAATTCACCACAAAATACTTGTCTTGGAACCCTAATCTCTTCATCATAGCAAGGAGTATTCTGAGAAATTTCTAACGATGATGCTAAAGGTTCATCTTTTCCTTCAATATAAAGCTGATATTTAACACAGCACTGATTTTCAAAAGTTTGTTGAACTAGAGATTGATCTTCAAAAGGATTAGCATTCAAACTGTTATTAAGGCTGCTGAAATCGTTATGATAATGTTCCAAACTATCTTTACTGATCTCATCACTTGGACAATCCTCAAACTGACCTAAAACAACAACCTGGTTATCACAATGATCATAGCATTCTTCCTTGACAGCAGTATCTAAAAATGTTACCTTTTCATCTTCAACAAATTCTGAAACTTCAATTTCTTTATGACATCTTTTGAACTCTTGACTGTACTCATCATCATGGTTCTTTAAATGAGAAATTGTATGATAAACATCAACCTGCTCACAACAATATTTTAAAAAGAGTTCAGTTGGGTACATATACTTACAACGCTTCCGAAAGCATGTGTGGAATTATTTTAGTGAAGAGATGTTAGCAGCGGGAAGAGAAAAATACCAATCTCGTGCATCTTTTTCAAGTGAATACATGAACATTTTCATGAGCACATCTTCATGCTGGATATTTAACTGAGCCATACATTGATGAAATTTGATAAGGTGATCTGATGGGCTATCCTCTTTGCTTTCTCTAAACCGTGGAAGACAATCTCCCCAAACATCCATAGTAGGTACTGGATTTGGAAAACCTGGAATATCAGAAAAATTTAACGGTGCAAACCTTCGAGCCACAATAGCTTACATGGACATTGGTCTCTGCATGTTGAAATAGTGGAGTCGCCAATCAATTTGTCAAGATTTTGTTTCTTCTTCTCAGAAATAAAAAGGGGTGACAGTGGTTCAAATTAATCAAGGCTGTATAAAGCTAGGGATGACTGAAACCTTCTAATTCTTCTAGCAGCCACTGTGTCAAACTTGGTGAAAATAGCCTTTAAAAAGTGTTGGTTTAAGTCCACCTTTTAAACCAGTAAAATAGATGAGTATCCCAGGGAAGATGTGCTTCAGCTTCGTCCCCGGCAACGGCGCCAAAGATGTTTGTGCCATAAATTGTTTCTAAGGCCAGAGAAACAAGCCAACACAATCTCAAGAGTAAAACTCAACAAATAAAGCAAAGTTTAGGGTTTTTGGTATGATTTAAATGGTTGTAAGCTTCAAGAACAGACAGGGAATACATTCAAAAGAAAAGTAACAACTAAATCATAAACAGAAACTGATAAAGATGCATAACATATCACATAAGATCCAGCAGAAAGACTATGCTGAGGTTCATACATAAAGGATAAGCATTACCAGAAAATACACATTAACTAGCAATGAATTTATCATTTAAGAAACTAAACAAGTTCAATAACAAAGCCAACATAGACAAACTGAAGGGGAAAAAGTCATATATCTCATTATTTTATCAGCAAATGCTTATAAGAGTCTCAGTACTTATCTCTGAACAAGTTTGCAGACAAAACGGTCTAGTAAACCTCCTGATGCTCCCAAAAATCAGAACCTCCCTAATGACCTCTCTATCTCTCTAAATAGGGTTTCTTTACAAAAATCAGTTAGGAGTGAACCCTAACTTCCTTCAAGCTATTCGATGTAATAAAGTAAATGTGCAATATTACAAAATCTGAAATTTACTAAAAATAGCAAACCACTAACTAATGAGCTTCTCAAAAAGATAACTAATAACTAATTGAACAACTGTCTTATAGATCTTTTGCTGCCTTTGGGTTTTCTTGGAAATCCATGAGTATCTGTCTCATGACAGGATCTGGAAAGATATGCTGAATATCTGGATCTTGCATTGCTTTTTCTTGTCTCTCTTTGGTGCTGCATGCACCTGTTCTGAATGTCTCTTTTTGGCTATTCTCATGGGGCTTGAAAGCTTATCTGCAGAGTCTACCATTGAATGATCTCCATTATCAGGATCACCTTTGTTGTCCTCTTTCAAATCACCTCTTTCTACAGATTTTTTGCCTTCAAGCATGCTCTGATCACAACTAAAATGCCTTATGCCAATATCCCGTGCAGCTCCAGACGATGGGATAATTCTCAGCAATCAGTCCAACATGACTATTCAATCTCTCAAGCACATCATCTGCAGCATCGACAGGGGAATTGGAGACCACATGGGGGTTTGTTATCCCATTGGCCACATAGTCTGCATCTTCAGACATTGGAGATATTTTTAACTGGGACATGAATTTAGTATT
Organism: Pseudotsuga menziesii; assembly: GCA_001517045.1. Lineage (NCBI taxonomy): Eukaryota > Viridiplantae > Streptophyta > Pinopsida > Pinales > Pinaceae > Pseudotsuga > Pseudotsuga menziesii. The sequence continues at coordinate 626,966 of LPNX010126680.1, read as the reverse complement.
TCCAGGTGGATTATCATTCACCATATTTGCATCAATGGAACTCAAATTTATCTCAGAGACATCGCTGGAGATAGAGTTGGAATTGGTAGACCCTAAATAGTTGCTTGTGTTTGGAGTATCAACAGAGGAATTTTCGACAATAATAATGGATCCATCTTTGCTACACATTCTTACAGCTTCTTTGTCTAATATGTCAGCAATTTTTTTGTGGGTTGACAGTCTTGAACCAGAGTCTCCCCTGTAGCCTGTATGTAATCATAATCCCCAACATCAACCAATGCACTCTTGTCAACATCAACATCTATAGATGCTAATACTTCATTTCTAATGGTAGGTTCAGCATCCGTAGGAAGACTGTAAGCTACAGTAGCCCCAGAGTCAGAAGGTAATTCATTATCAGCATGCAATTCCAACTCAGAAGACAGAATTTCACGATCTTCAATAGGTGTACATTCTGTCTGCAAAAGGAAACTTTCATTTACAAGCTTCTCACCATACAATGTAACACCTGCTGCTTGTAATGCCAAAATAAGTTCATCAAGGCCACTAGTCTTCATTATGGCTTTCATGTAAAAGGAGTGTTTCCATAGCGTTACAAACAGCACGATAGTCACTCTTGGCATCTAAAATAATTCATTTGGCCATATCCAAATCAGCTGCTTTGCCCACATATACATGACAAACGCCATCAGCATGAACTTATTACTTCCTCTTGGAATGACGAGCTCTATAACATCATTCAGCTTTAGCAGATCTGGAATTTCATCTCTAGAATTAACAAGGCCAATCAGCTCTGATCCAACAGATTTGGGGTAATGTTTCAGTAATAATCTTATGCAGAATTGTATTTGATCGAGTTGTTTCTTTGCCACATTTTTATTAAAGTAAGCAGCCTCTGGCTTCTCAAATTCATCATCAGCATTCTTACAGTCAAGCTTGGATTCATTTGTTGTTTGCACTGTCCCAATATCAAAAGTTGTGTTGTCAAAATCAAATGGTTTATGAGGATTAATTCCTGAATCTTTTCGGAAGGAATTGGTGAAATAGAATGCCTCCATTCTTCCTCTTGGCTGTTGTCTTCAAGTGACCATTTGTAACCAGCACCTGTAACCCCTACATCTAATACATTCCAAAATTGTCCATCCAATAACTCCTTGTCTCTTTTTCCATTCTCACAATTGAGTTCATTTTCAACCACTGAAACATCACAACCAGCCTCAGCGTATTCCAGCTCTTCATCGCTGTTTTCTTTTGTAGGTTGAGTTATAAAAGATATTTTGGAATACGATGAAATAGTAAAGTTCTTCCCAATAATAGCGTTGAAAGATAAGACAACACCAGGTTCTAAAATAGCGCCTTTTTAACAATAGCCCCATCATAAACAATGGCATATTTCAGACTTGCATTGCCCTGAATTTGTCACATTATTCAAAACGTAACAACCCTGTATAAGAACATTTGAGCCAATAGTGCACCCTTGCCCGATAACAGAGTCAGTGATAGTGCAATAATCACCAATGTGTGTACCCTCTCCAAGAAGAGTTGTTCCACCAATTTCTGCAGAGCATGAATGAACCACACCTGCTGCTTTGCAAATTCCTTGGCAGTCCAGCCTTATCGGAGGACCATTTCTTGAAAATGGGATATCTGGCACCATGGGATATTTCCATCAATGAAGTATATCTTTGCTAACAGCATCATAACCTCTGAAATTGTCAATTCGTGCAGCATACTCTGAATTAATCTCATAAGTGAAGATTTTATAACCCATAACCTCATCACTATGCAATCCTTCGACAAAGTCATGCCTGAGTTATCAGATTGTTCACCTTGAATGTACAGGTTTCCTTCACCGATCTTTTACTGCAAGCAGCGAAATTGAGGAGCCCTAATCTCTTGGTGACCTCCAAAAACCTGAACCGAGCTCTGAAACATCATTTACGAGCTTTGGGCCTAAAACATCGGTGCACTATAAGTCTTCAGCTCCAAAATAGAGATAGGAATTAACTGTCTTCTCATCAAAATCGGTTTAAATGACCAACTATCACACTGAACTGCGTTTGGAGCAATGATGAACACGCTTTTTGCACGAACTGAAAACACCTGAAATCATGCTAGTTCTGCAACTTACATGTAGCAAACCACTCAAAATATGGGATTAGTCATTCACCGTTTGTAATCATGATGAAAACTTGCTTGAAAATCGGAAATAATGAAGGCCACGATATTCTTGTAGCGCGTCCTTTGTAATTTTTCGCTCCAGCGCTACAAGAATATCGTTAGTGCTATTTTTTCGCTATTTCTCAGCTTTCAAACATTTTGTAGGAGGTTTTAAAAAAACTGCTTGAGTGGTGATCATACCTTGGTATACTCAGAATAATCATTTGTTAATCCCTTCTTTGATATCATGACTTTAAAACCCCATCAAAATGTAAAGGCTCAACTTATAAAACAAAAATATCAAAGCTAAGTTCAAAAGACATTCACCTAACAACCAAAAGAATCCCTAAGGGAAATAAATAATAAGACTTAAAACAAAAAGTTACTTCAAATAAAATGAAAATCAAACCAAAATTGGAGAAGTCAAACCAAAATTGAAGAAACAATTTACTGACTTAACACACTGTTGGGTTTATTAGGCTACTCATCCAAGCCAGCTAACAGTTGGGTTTAAAAAACCGTAAGAATTCAAGCCAACATTCAAATTGAGTACCATCCAAGCTAACAAACAAATGGCTTTATCAGGCTACTCATCCAAGCCATATCAGTGTTGGTTTTATGAGGATACTCAACTAAGCGAGCTAACAGCTGGGTTTATCATACTATTCAACCAAGGATAACACATGGCCAAATGCATATCAAGGCAAAGCCAAGACAACACATCATTTGTTTTATCGGGATTCCAAGCCAAGCCAATATACGATTGGGTTTATGAGGCTTCCCATCCAAGCCAATATACCATTTGCTTTATTAGGCTGTCAGACAAGCCAATCTACGTTTGGGTTTATTAGGCCACTAAGAAAGTAGAAAGGTAGAATGGCTAAGCTAGTGGCTCATTCACAGAGATAGAGACACCTCCACAAGATCTATTTGGCCTCTCATCCACAATATCTATACACCCAACACAAGGAAGTATCCCCTTCTCTTCTACGTAGTCCCTCAGGCTATACCTTCCCTCTATGCTCTTCAGGATGTGCATAGAATATTTACCAACCACTCTTATATTTTTTTGAGGTTCCTCTCTTCTCTAGGTTTATCAAGCTCCTTCCGCATATCTTCCACTCCTAAGTCTTGCATAGACTTCGGACCGAAACCAAGGCACACATAAAAACAAACCACAAGGAGACACACCAACACAAGGCTCCACTCTGTAACACAAACAACCAGGTTTCCATGCCACTCTGTAACACAAGATAGACAAGGTTTCACTTATACATATAAGACCAGGGTTCCATACCACTTTGTAACACAAAAAACACTGCAAAAATGAGTAGCAATACTATGCTATCTCTCTCTGCATGAGGAGGAAGAACTTTGCATGAATGAGGGTAACACTATTGAACAACTCATCCTGTGACTTAGGTTAGTGAACCCCAACAACAACAAACCATCAACAATAAATACCAACCAAAACTTCTAGGTGACTCAAGACAATGATGGGATGGGAATGCATTCACGTGCTTACTTGCTGCAGAAGCAAGAATGTGGCTTCCCTAGACTGCAGTCTTTCTAAGACACAAAATATAACTTCCATGCCTTGCTCTTCCCAAGGAATTAACTTCCTCAACCGTTCTTCTGGAATAATTGAATGATTGAGTACAGAGGACGAAAATGGTAGATGATAGCTTATGGTTTCTCTCATCGACATCTAGTATCACCCTATTGGCTAAAGGGTTTGGTTGAATCCCCTCTTTATTCCTTTTGAAATCATGCCCCCATCTCTTTTGTTTCAGTTCCCAAATCAATGGCAAGGCCTTGTCCTTGATCTCCTTTCCATGATTCAATACAATATTTACATCATGTACAATTTTAATACCATGGGGTCAAAACCAGAGTATTACATTCCCATCCCCCTTACATTAGCACTATCCTCAATATTCTACAAAATTGAAAAACAAATGGATGTGTGAATTGCATGGCATCCTCTAGATCCCATGTATCCTCATCAGGAACATAGTGCTTACACTGCACTTTTAGATATCCAAAAGATCAATTCGAGAGCATTGTAACCTTCTTGTCGAGGATGCGAAATGGATCGGTTTAGAACTCTCCCTTGGGTTCCACCTGAATCACATCCCAATTTATCACATGGTTAGGATCATGTACATATTTCTTAAGAAAAGAAACATGTAAAACATTATGAGCTCTAGTGCTTGCAGGAAATGCAAGTCTATATGCAACTGGCCCTGTTTTTTCAAGCACTACAAATGGCCCACAATATCTAGGTGACAGCTTGGAAAAACTTCCAAGATTCAAGGAACTCTTCCTTGGACACAGTCTAAGATAAACATGATTCCCAGTACTAAACTCTCTATGCACTCTATACTTTCCTGCATAGCTCTTTTGTCTATCATGGGCTACTTTCAAGTTCTACCCGATACTATGCAACCTCTTGCTCCATTTCCTTGAGCAATTCTGGACCAAGCATAATCATGTTTACTAGATTATCCCAAATCACTGGTGTCCTACAACTTCTTCCATACAAAGCTTCATATGGACTCATTCATAGTGATTCTTGTTGTCCATTATTGCTGTCCATTATTTTAAGGATAAGATTAGGTCAAAATTAACCTATTCAAAACAAATCATATATCCTATATCACATCATACCTGCTATTTTCCTCAATTAATAAACACCTCCTTTATGTGAATGATCTTATCTAATATAACATGTTACATGTCATTGTTTGTAATCCTGAACAAAACAATAGATGACAAACCATGAATGGCTTCTAGATTGGGCATTTTTAGACAATCACCAAACATCAATTTAAAAAAATAATTAAAAAAATTTAAAAGTGTATAACCTTGTAAATTAAACAAAACATTATCCATTGAGATCGGGCATATTTATCAACAATCAATGTGACAATGTCCAATTCATTCACATTATAGAACATATAAAATGTTGTAAAAAAATCTAAGTCCAAACTATATTTTATTAAGAATGAGGAAAATTAAATTCCAAGTTGTTTCTCGAATATGAGTCGTTATAATGTCTTCCTAATATCATTACAATATGTCATGCTCTGTGGTTCAGCTACTCGATTCAGGGATATCAAGTCGTCTTTGATCAAGGAATTCTCCATGACATATCGTGGACTTATCTACCGCTGCTAAGGCATCTTGTTGGACTTGAAGTGAATAAAAAATATTTAGGGACCATGATTACTCAGTCCATGTACATATGAGATTTTCTTAAAATGAGTCACATGATTAATTGCAAAGAAGCATACTTCCCCTTCTTTTTTGGCATCAGATTGGAAGAAGGTGGTTCTACACACTTGCTTTATAGTACTTTCTATAGACAACTAATTGGTAGATTATTGTACCATACCCATTCTAGACAATATTTTTCATATTATGTGAGTGTTTCTATTAGGTTCATGCGAAAGCCACATAAGTTGCATTCGAAGGAAACAAAGCACATACTGAATTATGTGCAAGGTACTAGAGGGTTTGGGATTAACTATTCTACTCATGCTGAGCTATATCTGGTTGGATTTATTGATTCATACTAGGATGCTTATAGTACTGAGAAAAAATATACATCGGGATTTGTGTTCATATTGGGATCTAGACCAATCTATTGGTAAAGTAAGAAGCAATCAACTCTTGCTCTCTCTTGAGTAGAAGTAGAGTCTCATGAAGTTGTGAATGTAGCTATTTAGGTATTTTGGCTACATGGGATTATGATAGAGTTTTGTATTCACACTTCTCCTACAATAGACCTCTTATGTGATAATCAGAGTCCAAATAAAATTTCCAGTGATCGAGTCCAAACACATTGAAGTCCTTATGCACTACATATAGGAACTAGTGGATAGTAAGGTTATCATTCTGCATTACTTCCCTACAAAGGAGAAGATTGTAGACATATTCACCATACCTTTCATTGAAAAGAGATTTTCCTATCTGATATATCTTCTTGGTGTGAAGGTTTGGTTAAGTTATTATTAATGGTTCCACTATTCATTTTGAGGGGGGGAGGGGGTCCCATTAGTTTTTCCCCATTTCCTCAGCTTATTGAGTAGATACTTTTTTGGTTTAAATTGTTTGGGTTACCTTTGGTTCTAGTTTCGAGGGCCTAGGTTATCCAATTTTGGATTAAGGGGGGGGGTGTTCAGATTAATTATAATCCTCCCTTTACCACCATAGTCTAAATGTCATTTCCTAGCTTAGGAGTGTGATTCATTAGTTGTATGGGAGATTCATCTAAGTCCCACCTACCACCTCAAGTGCTAGTTTGCATGGTTTTGGGAGCCCAATATCAATCCTTATAATTTAGGAACCCACACTCAGCCTTGGGAGTCCCACCACCAATTCACCCTAGTCTATGTAGAGTTATGCTCCGATGGGAATCTGTTAGTTCGGCTTGAGTTATTCTAGCACCACTTCTGCATGATTCAAGGGAGTTGGCCACCTTTCTCACCTACCTTGGTTAGTTAACTAATCATGACTGACTATGAACTAATGCAGTTGCTTGGATTTGCACTAGTGAGTATCGAGTGGTGTTTTCCCATAATTAGTTAGCTGTGGAGTCAGTCCAAGTTATAGGATTCGAATCACAACTAGTGGACTCAAATCCTCTTCATTGTATTACATACATATTAATGATTATAATAGTAATTTTATGATAAAAATTTATTGCTTCTTGACTGTTCAATTTCACCATGATTGTTTGATCATTGTACATTGAATTTCTTATTCCTCATTCAACTTTATGTCATAGTAAGGTTTATTCAATCGTGAATATCTTGAATCTTTGCTAAATTAAATAGTTGGTGTCTTTCCATCCATAATAACATTTTGAGTAACAAGTAGTAGACAGGAAATGTCCCCATGTCGCAGAAGTATGAGCCCCACCCGAGTTGTCATTTTCACGAGAAAGAGAACATTACATTGCACAAACATAAAAGGAAACCACCTACCAATAAGCCTATACTTATGTAGTTAAAATCCTTTGTTGGGATCTCTTTCATAGTTAAGCATCGAAACTTTATTGTTCATATAGCTTTATATTACTGTTTGAAAGGGGAATATAAAAAAGAATACAATTACATTTCAACTATTATTTTTCCTTTCGCTTGTGGATGAACTAGTTAACTTGAATTCCAACTCCAAAATTCAAAATTCCAACTTGGTAATTCAATTAAACAATGTAAATAAAGTAAGTATAGAAACTGTAACTAAAAAATAATAAAAACAATAATTAGCAACATACAATTTGACAAAGAAAAGAAATATATTTCATTTATTGAAGAATAAGTTTACTTGAATCTAATGATTAATAGATATAAATTTCAACATAAGTAATGGATAACAAATTTTCCTCTTAAGGGTTTGAGTAACACATTGACAGGATGTTTTTTTTTCTCTCTATAGCAACTTTTCCTCTTAATGTTTTGAGTAATACATTGATAAGATGTTTTTTGTTTGTATAAGATTTAAATGAAGCTAAATTCCTCAAACTTAGACATTAATTTCATCTAAACTTTTAAAGTTTACCATATGTTTTATTCATAGAAAACTTTAATGATTATTTTTATTCAGACACAAAGCTGCAATTATGCAAATGCTAGTAAATGACTTACTTGTTAAATACAGGTGGAAACAGATTCAATAAAGGAATACAATATATACAAAAATCATAACTACTTAATAATAAAGAGTCATTAAAAAGAAATCATTTTTCAACATAATTTTAGTTCAATTGACTTCATCAACAAAGTATGGGTTCTAGAAAAGTTAAACTTTCACATTATACTTCTAACAACAATTCATGAAATGTAGAGTTATAAAACTGCAACATAATGTTCATCTAAAAGCCTAGATAAAATAAATGAACTATCTAAAATCTTAAATATCCACTTTTACTAATACCATTAAGTTCACCTTTTCCTAAAAACATAACAATCCTAACAAAATTTAAAAACAATTAAAAAATAAAAACAACCTTAAAAAATAAATAAGTATTTATTAGTATAAATCACTATGAAATCATGGTAACAAAACGATACAACTTGTATTGTATTGGCTTTTCATTTTCCAATGTCTTACAATCCCACAACATAACAATCAATCTAAGTTAATTGGTGACAAGTGAACAACAATAAATCAACAATCTAGAAAATACACATCTCTCATCAGCCTTCATTTTAGAAAAACACTTGCTAATCTACCCCAATTTCTAAAATATAAACTCCTCCTGAGGATAACAATCACAAAAATGTCCATAGCCTGACATACTAATTGTCAGTTTGCAAACGTAACACATTGTGTTCCCACACAAACATGTCAGCTTATTGCTTCTCTATACAATCAAAACAAAATAGATTCCCATTCGGACACTGTACCATATCTTCTAATCGAAATCCCCAATAACAGCAGCAACCACATGGAAGATCCATTTCTTCTCCGTCGTAACTGACTGGACCTAGATGAATCTCTATTCCGAGGTATGCACTCCTAGTTGAGTTGCTAAAGAACAAAAGGCTCATAAATGACCAAGTCCTAGGCAAACTACTATTTCAACTCATTCCCTAAGCTTTACTATTTTAACCTTGAAAAAACACAATTTATATTAATAATAAAAACCTCATTGTAGAGAAATCAAAAGGTCTTATATCATCACAATTTATTTATAGTGTTTCATGCCACTAGGATAGATCTATATTATCCTCCTCTTCTAAGATAACTAGGTAACCAATGCTGGTGGAGTAGGATCCCCCTGCATGGTTCCTTTACCAAATCAGTGCATCCTCACACTATTTCAATCCTATATGACCATATTTTAATGAATTGATACACCCGTTCCATGAAACATAATCATCCTATCCCACAAAATTCAAATCTTCTGTTTTAAGTCATTCTTGAGACAAAACAATAGTATTTGTTGCATCACTAAACTCCTCCAAAGTAATAAAACTATATTCTCTTTGATATTCCACCAAATAAATTGGAAACATGTGATCCCCTCTACATCATGTCCATCATATCCCACTCTAACCTTTCTTCGATTTCCTATGTGCCTTTCAAACAAGTCACCAAGTGTTCGCCAATGACTCGAAAAGCCAATAACAGTGTTTTCTACATAATGGATGTATTTCTAAAGGACTTTTCTATGCGTCTAAATCATTCATCCACTTATAAAGGGGCTATATATTTATGATATACAACCAACACCCATAATCCTTCACCTTCTACAACTCTAGACCCCTTTAATAGCTAGAGTTGTTGTAAATCAATAAGGGTTGTTTAGACCCAATCCATCCATATTATCCTTTGACCTTGCAATTTTATTCTATGCATCCTAGTATAATGAGAAGCCCTCTTTACAACCGTTCCATAGAAAATTACTGCTATGCTTTCTGATTTGGTCCAAAGTTCTAATAGGAACTTATGCCAAAGGAACCCGATAAATAGGGATATCTTCTAGAACTCGTTTCACCAAAATTAGGGGTCCCCCTCTACTTATCCATCTATTGCATTAAAACTGATATATTTTTCCAATATTACGAATTAACCGAGACTAATCCCTTTTTTTTATAGGAATTTGGCTTTAAGTCAAATCCTAAATACATGATCCCATTATAAATGTGCACCAGTGGAAAAGATACATGATCACAAAGCTATTCAATATCCTCGTGTTCTATGTTGAGAAAGGAGACGTATGATTTTCTGATATTATAACTCATACATGTAGCATATTCCAACAATTTCAGAAAACCTTGTAGCTAGAGAACTTCCCTCTTAGATCTATTAGAAAATATCACAACTTCATTAAAAAAAAGTAAATGCATAACATAACAATACCACCCATAGAAATGCCTCTAAATAAAACATTTAGCATTTAGAATAATTATGCTCAACCCTTCAACCACCAAAATGAACAAGAGTAGAGCCAAAGGAAAACCTTGTTGACAGCCCCCACCAAATCTGAAAAAAGGAGATCTATATATTTTTTTATCAAAACAATAAAAGAGATATAAGAAACACATGCCATGATCTAATTAACAACCTATAATTCAAACTGTAATATCCTGAATTTTGGACCTAACACTTATAGGCATGAGCCTATTGATTATGATGTTGTCTTGGTATTTTATTTTTATATATCAGGTCAAAGACCCCACTGTATATGAACATGAAGATTTGTTTTATATATTGGGTGTAAGCCAATTGTTGATGATATATATATATATATATGCTTGTTTGTGTTGGGCGTAAGCCAATTGTTGTTTCTTGATTTAAGTGTCCCTTTGACTGGAAAGTCTATCTATAAAGTCTCAAGCCAAGGAAAGGCTTGGGGTTCTGATCTATCATTTGGAGGAGTCATTATTTGCCTGTTTTGCTCTCAAGTAAATTATTGGAGAACATTTTCCTTGAAGGTAAAAGGAGAACTGATCCAGACCTGATATACCAAATAGGAAACCCTACCTTAGGAGCTCTAAGTTACTTTCATGTTGGAGTCCAGCTCGGGGGGATATGGATTAAAACCAGGAATGGTTCTGGTCCAAGTGATTTGGTCATCAAAAAGAGAGGTCATATTTTCCTTTGAATTGTTAATGCTAGTTATTTGAGTGTGCAGGTTCAGCTATTAAAAGAAATTCAAGTTAAAGGTATGAAACCCTAGACTGTCTGTTCCATTTTTCTAGATTAAATGCTCTCTATGCTAGGTAAATGATTTCATTACATTTCCTAACCCTATGTGTTTGTTTATGTGGTTAAAATCTACTAGGGTCTGCATTTTTAAATATTAACCCTAGGGTGTAAGTTATTTTCTATACCAGATTTATCCATGGTTTATCCACCAGTTTGCTTCTGCAAGTTTAAATTATTCATAAATGTTTATCAAGGGTTTTACACCCTAGTTTTAATTGTTGTATTATTTTTACTTAGTTAATTATAAACTAGGTTTTATTTTAGAACTAGCACCTATCTGCTTTTTGGCCTTTCTACTTTACTCAGATATTTCATTTGTCAACAGAGCCATGTTAAATTAAATCCTAGTTCAGACCTAATATGTCATCTAAAACCTATATCAGAATCTATCTAATTAAAATCAACAGTAAAAAAATCAGAATACTAATTACAAGTATACATTAACAGTTCTAGAATGGAATTAGAAATCAAATCAACTAAGTACATATTAGAAGTAAATCCACATTAAATCGAAGATAAATAAACCTTTAAAGACCTCTTAAGGTGTGCATATTTAAATACACAATAACTACTAAAGCATTCCATTAAAAATAATATCATCATAAGAAAATAGGCAAAGTAAGTATCATTACCATTCTTTGGTCCACGATCAAATCTCTTTTCCTATTTAAAAATCCACAGTCCTAATATTTTAAATCCACATAATCAAAACATATGCCATAAAAATCGAATAGTCCCATTTAATATCGCTCACAGCCATAGTATAGCAAATTAACCAAAATAAAATCATAATCATTAAATAAAGAACTCAATCTTTACATTAAGGTCGCACAAACAAATCCTGTAGACTATCTTTTCTATTCGCAAACATAACCACGATGCCTTCATATATACACAGAAACCAAATTTATAAACTACATTATAAATCTTTTACACAATCGAAGTAAATATACAAGAGAGGGCATGAATCGAATCTTGTGGGCACCTAAGTCCCAAAACATAACCATCCATTTTAATTACATAATAATTAAATCAACCACGACAAGGATTCGAATCCGATGGAGTCATTGGACATCCATCATGGCCACGCTATACACAGAGGGTATGTGGGCTTTAATAAGAAAATACATTCGCTACAGCAAGGTCGCAATATCCTAGGTTCTGCACCCACGATGTAAGCACAACCACGACCACAAATAACTAAATACACATTCCATTTAAAAGTAAACCTATAACAATGATATCCATCATGGGATTTCACCCATGGCTCTTCCACATTTCACATCGCATGATAATAAAATGAAACAATCAGATATGTAACCATTCAAGCTATCACAGCAACCCATGGGGAGGGCTCATTCCATACATGGCATGGCCTCAACCCATTCGTTGTCCAGTATTAACAACTAAGAATAAGCATAAACAAATATACACAGACCATCCACACACATGAATGCCTCATGCATTACAAGTTTTATAAACACCTACGCAGCATAAAAATGTACACACAGTCTAGTCCATTAACCATTTCCAAAAACGTAAACATAGGAGATATTTTATTTGGATTAAGATCCACAAATCAAAAATACGATTTACATAAACAAACGCATTTTGCTAAAATTCCCAAGTTTCCCCACCTCGTTGCTACCACCACCCTCATTATTTTTACAACCCAAACCCTTGCATACATAGGCCCAAAGGAAAATTGAAATCCCACAGTAAAACCCAAACAACAGCGATATAACCCAGTCCTACCCATAATGCTGAGAGGTGACTACGACAACATCATCCTTGAACTAGCTAAGAGCTCTGAGTCATCCCACTCATCGCTTACCTTGTCACCTGGAACCACCAAAATGACAAGGATGAGAAGTATGACAAAGAAGGAGCCACAAAAAAAGTATAAAATGCAGAAATGAAATTAATGAAGCTTACCTTCATCACCAAGGCGTCTTCTCCATTCGCAGCGCAAAGCCGAGACCACAACCATCCACAGACCAAGCGAAATGACCAAACAATTCATGGAGCCAAGCCCTAAGCTTGGGCTACCCCAAACCCCAAGAAGCATTAATGGCGCAAGCCTGGTGTCAACTACCAATCCCAAACCCACTTTTCCATAGTTTGCATTCGATACATTAATGATGGTTTCCATTTGATGCATGGTCTTAAACCCCATCGCATAAGTGCCAAAACCATATGTTTTATCACACCACCCCAATGCTTAAGGTAATGAATAGTGTAATGCCGAGTCCATGCACTTTATACACTAACCCATAGTCAATGCACAAGGTACAAGGTATAGCATAAGGCATGTATCATATAACCATAGGATTAAGCCTTAATACATTGCATGTTCCCTAAGCTTAATGCTTGGAAACCATGGCATATGAAATATTCCAGGGTAGTATTTGCTAGGAATAAAATCAAGGTTTGGTCTGTACCGTCAAAGTTTGAAACCTGTTAAGAGAAAATAAAATACATGTTAATACTTTAAATACAATGAATATAAGTTATGAATAGATTAAGAGTTAAACAGTGAATCTGAAATTATGAATAAATAGAAGGTAACACATATATAGTTTATATATGTTAAACAATTAATGAATATCGTAATTAACTTGCTATCGATCCGATTCTGTAAGGAAGTGTAATAACAAACAATAGGTATGTTAATGATAAAAATGTTTAGCGCTCTTTAAAATATCTGTCGCTAAGTATAATCCGCATACGAAATAGAAGAGGTGCCTTAGTGAAAACTGAACTAAGTAATCCAACTAGACAAGTAAACACTTTACCTCTCATATCACCATGGGAGAACTAGTCCTGCCAGTGCACCAACTTTAATTCCAGAAATGAAGTTAAGTTAGAACCATATAAATAACAAGTAAGACTATGCTGAATGAACAAAGCATATAATCAAGTAACGACACATACACAACAATGTATACCTATAAGAATCAAAGTATCAACAATCACTAGTAAATCGTAGTAGAATACAGTAATTTTAACAACTGAAAGTAAGATAATAGAACGTAAGAATAGCTTACGACCAAACAGTGCTACAACTAGTGTATGTTATATTCCGCAAGTTGAATAATGTTCCGTTTAGGTAGTTTTTACTAGCCTAATAATAAAAAAAATTAATTTTTGGGGACATTACAAGTGGTATCACAACCCAGTATCAATACTAAGAGACCTATGGGTGCACCAAGCATTTACTGCAAAGAAAATAAAGTATGTTATTAATTTTGTTACTAAAAGAAAAGTTTCTTGTTATTTATAATTTTTTAAATTACAGGAAACTTTTTATTGAATAGTTCAGTTTATGAATAGTCAGGAAGATAACAGTCGGCAAGGAAAGATAAACACACCCACCCTAGAAGAAAAACTGGGGGTGGAGCTGAATTCTGATATTTTGAAGACTATACACAGTCTTCAATCAGAATTGTGAAGTCTAAGAGAACATAGTCTAAACGAAAGAAAAGAACAACAAGATATAAATGAAGCATTGCTTAGAAATATGACAAGAAGAAGCCCGCAAGGTAAACCTACTCAGTCCACAAATACCTCCAAAAGAGAACCTTACCATAAACGGGCCAGCAGCCCAAGAGAAGAAGGAAAAGAGGAATATGCCCCTGAAGCACCAAAAGGAGATCATCACAGTCCTTCCAGTGATGACTCTCTTTCTCCACGAAGAAAGAAACAAAGACGCAATGACTGTCTTCACGGGGAGTTTAGAAAAATAGGAGCCCCGACCTATGAAGGTGAAGTAAAAACCAGGGAGAAGGCTGAGGAGTGGCTGCTGGGAATGAGCAAATATTTCTAGGTTCATAACTACTCAAGTGAGATGAAGGCTCGGCTTTCCATCTATAACTTCAATGGAAAGGAAGCAAGATGATGGAGAAAGGAAGCAAGATGATGGAGAGACTTGAAACACACCAAAAAAGATGAGCTAAGGGAAATACGTTGGGATAACTTCTGAAAAGTATTCCAAGAGAAATATATGTTGGAAATATTCTTTGATAGAAAAGTGAAAGAGGTTCACGATCTACGTATGGGATCCATCACTATGGACACTTTTATTAACAGATTTCCAGATTTTTTACATTATGTACCATACATTAAGGATGAAAAGGTAAAGATCTAGTAGTTTATAGGATGTCTTCCTCCCAATTTTCGGAAAAGGATTGAGTTCAACATGCCAAAAAATTTGGATACCACACTACAGAAATATAGGCTCGGTTATGAGCATGGAAAACTAAGGAAAGAGAACATGAACTGAAAGAGATATATGTCTAAGAACTTTGCTAATAACCGCAAACCTTGGTTTAACCCACAACCATACATGAAGCAGAATAACAACTTTCTAGCAAACAAGAATTTCAATAAATTTGGTACGAAGCCTTATGTACTAGCTCTTAATGTTAAGAATCCAGTATCAAGTGGAGCCAATGCTACCTTGCTACAGATCAAGTGTTGGAAATGCAATGGGCTTCATTATGCCCGAGATTATAAGAACAATACTAGTGGGGTCTTGTACAACTTACAAGAAGAACCAACTGTTGAGCACATAGTTGGAACACCACAAATTTATGTAGCAATGGATGGCCGACATGAATATCATCAAGCTACAATGGTTGAGATAGAAGGTAAGATCTTGAACACTTATATTTCAATACTTATTGATCTTGATGCTTACTGGATCTATGTTTCACCTAAAATTGTTCATGAATGCAAACTAGGCAAAGTAAAACATGATAAACCTTGGCTGGTTCAGTTAGCCGCTAGTACAAAATGAAAAGTTTCAAAAATAGTTAAAGAATGTGAGGTAAACCTGAATGATTTTCCAACTAAGTTAAACCTAAATATCCTGCCTTTAGGATCATACAATATACTTATTGACATGGACTGGTTGGAACAACACCATGTCATGCTCAATTACTTACACAAGTCAATATTGTGTACTGATATCCAAGGGAACCAAGTAAAGGTTCAAGGCATTCCTACCGAAAATGCAAAGCTTAGTAATGTCCCCTCACAACCCCAATCCAAAAATGCAAAGCTTAGTAAAAGGCACCCTACGTTAAAAGAAAATGAAAGAGAAACATGCATTGGTAACGAAATGAGAAACATGGTCAGAAGGTTTGGAGTATAAGAAACATCACCATTCTGCCTCCATAATTTAGCTGATCCATTTCAAAGCTTAAAAGATACAATGCATCAAAGTTTAAGTCAAATTATGTCCACATCGTAATTTGGCTCAAAACCTCAATCTGAGTAAAACAATTTCTAAACATATCAAATAGATTTTAGAACAAGGGGTTTAATATAATATTGTTGCATGCATTATTTTGTGGATTGCATCCAAAATTTGATAGAAGTCTAATTTACAAGTACAAAGTGATAAGCTAAAACCAAGGGAATTTTAATTAAATCCAAAAGGATTTGTAATTGAATTCAGAGTAAAGGATGGGTAAGAATGATCCTTTTTATTAAGGATTTATATTTGTTTTTTTTTGTAAGAAATGAATTAGATGCCCCTCATAAGTATTCCAACCAACAATTTTCAACTACCACTGCTACATATTCATATATTAGGCTTGCATGTTTATAGAACTAGTTCTACCTCCAGTTCAATTGGGAGTTTTGTGTGGTTTCACCGTGTACCTCTTTTGCATTCTACTTATGTTACTAAAAGAGAAATACATGCAAGGGGGGGGGGGGGGGGGGGGGGGGGGTTCTCTTTATAAAATTTTAACCAAGGAAACAACTTGGAGTAGGGAGGTAAACCACATCTCTTATAATAGTAACTTGGATTAGCAAGGAGAATTGTGTGGAATGGTTACGATAGGAAGAATCCAAGGAGGATCTTATTCCACCCTAAAGGGAAAACCTGTTGGTAAATCCTGCCACTTGTTCCCTATGTTTTTTTTCCTATAAAAAGAGGAGGGCAAGATGCCAAGGAGGCATGCATTCTAGACTCAAGGTCTGCTCCATCAATTGGAAGGGAATCCTTAGGAATCGATATGAAAAAGTCGATCTGGTATTTGTGTTGAATAATTCTTTCCTTTTGCTGGATGTTGTATCTACTATATGTTTTATTATGCCCATGATTTAGTGAGAAGAATGATCGAGCCGGTGGTTGATTGATAGCTTGAAATTTTTGTGTTTGATAAACTGTGATTTATTTATGCCCACGATCGATCTACTGGTTGATTGATAACTTAGATCTGTGCCTGTCAAACTCTATTTTATCCTTGCCACGATTTCATGAAAACGCTGTCGATCTGGTGGATTTCATGATGGCTTGATCTCTACTTTGTCAAAACTCTGTTTTTATGCCATAATCAATCTAGGGTTTAGCTACGGCTTGATATTATTCTTTAAAACCTCTGCAAAAACCGATCTGTAGTTTGAACACTATATTTTATTAAATCTCTGCCATGAATTCAAGATTGATCTGTAGTATGGATATTACCCTTTATTAAAATCTCTATGCCACGATTTCAGATATCGATCTGTAGTTTGAACTTTATCTTTTATTAAATCTCTATGCCATGATTTCAGAGATCGATCTGTAGTTTGAACATTATCTTTTATTAAATCTTTGTGCCATGATTTCAAGATCGATCTGCAGTATCAATATGATCCTTTATTAAATGTTTGTGCCACAATTTTCATAAAGGATACTGATCCGGAGTGTTGATTTTTATTCTTCATAAAATCTCTGTTTGAGCCACGATTTCAGGAATGATATCAACCTGAAGTTTTGTGTTCCTTATGAGTCTCTGTTGTGTGCCACGATTTCAGAAAAATATTGATATGGATGTTCATTGTCTAAATGTTGTTTGTTATGCCATGATCCTCATTACCCTAAAGATAGCTTTATAGCTGGTGTTTATGCATGTCTAAACACTGCTTATTTTGGCCATGATTTCATCGATCTGGGGTTTTAGCTCTTTGAAGACTGAGATTTATTTAAACCTCTATTATTATGCCAAGATCTGATGAATGCTTTATAGTATGGATGTTCATTGTCTAAATGTAGGAAAAGTAAAACATGATAAACCTTGGCTGGTTCAGTTAGCCACTAGTACGAAACGGAAAGTTTCAGAAATAGTTAAAGAATGTGAGGTAAACTTGAATGGTTTTCGAAAGAAATTAAACCTAAAGATCCTACCTTTATGATTGTAGGATATACTTATCGACATGGACTGGTTGGAACAACACCATGTCATGCTCGATTGCTTACATAATTCAAAATTGTGTACTAATATCCAAGGGAACCAAGTAAAGGTTCAAGGAATTCCAAAGAAAGTTTCCGTAAGCCAAATATCTGCCTTACAAGCAAAGAAATGCATCACGAAAGGATACAAGTTGTTTGCGGTGAACATCTAAGACATAGAGTCTGAAAAAGAACAATGCATAGAAGAATTCCCCATTCTATAAGAATTCAAGGATGTGTTTCCTAAGGAAATCCTAGGATTACCTCCAAAACGAGACCTAGACTATTCCATTGAACTGACCCTAGGATCAGTTTCGGCTTCCAAAGCCCCTTATCGCATGAGTGCATCTGAGTTTGTGGAACTCAAACTGCAGTTGCAGGAGTTGATAGAGAAAGGGTATATAAGACCCAATGTGTCCCCTTGGGGAGCACCGATATTGTTCATAAAGAATGAATATGGTACGATGCAGATGTGCATCGATTATCATTGGTTGAACACAATGACTGTCAAGAACCGTTACTTACTCCCTAGGATCAATGACTTGTTTGATCAGGTAGGAGGAGCTAGAATATTTTCAAAAATTGACCTACGATTCAGGTACCATCAGGTACAAATTCACAATGAGGACATTCACAAAATCGCCTTTCGTACAAGGTACGGGCACTACGATTTTGAAGTTATGTCATTCAGGTTTACCAATGCACCCGCAAATTTTATGTGTATGATGGACATAATATTCATTAGGTATATATATAATTTTTTCTTGGTCTTTATAGATGACATACTGTTTTATTCAAAGAATAAAGAAGAACACGAAGAACACCTTTGCATGGTACTACAAGTGTTGAGAGAACTCAAGCTTTACACTAAGTTTAGTATGTGTGATTTTTACAAAACACAGATATAGTATTTAGGTCACATTATCTCCGAGACAGGGATAGTTGTGGACCTGGAAAATATTAAATCCACAAAGGATTAGCCTACCCCTACTAATGTCACTGACATTAGGTCCTTTTTGGGATTAGTCAGATATTATCGAAAGTTCATTGAGAATTTCTCAAGAATCGCTTGCACCATGACCACTTTGCAGAAGAAATAAAGTAAGTTCTTATGGAATTCTAACTGCAAATAAAGTTTTCAAAAGCTTAAGTAGCTTTTGATGACTACACCGGTGTTACAAATGCAGATCCTAATGGGGATTTCATTGTTTGCACAAATGCATGTAAGGAAGGACTTGGAGAATTCATCCTACAAACTGATCACACGATCTATTATGAATTCCAAAAGTTAAAAGAGCATGAGTAGAACTACCCTACGCACGATCTTGAGTTGGCGGCCATCATCCACGTTTTGAGGATGTGGAGTCACTACCTCATGGGAAGGAAGTTCCTTCTGAAGACAGACAATATGAGTCTGAAATATTTATTTAATCAACTGGATATGAATTCAAGGCAAGCCCAGTGGTTGGATTTCCTTAATGAGTACCATTCCAACCTAAAGCACATTAAGGGAAAAGAGAATAAGGTTGTCAATGCTTTGAGCCTAAGTTAAAGGCCGACATTGCGATGTTTATCGAGAAATGTCAGGAATGTCAACTAGTCAAAGCTGAGCATCAACATCCTTCAGGATTTATGCAGCCGTTACCCATTCTGGAATGGAAGTGGGAGGTCATTAGTATGGATTTCATGACCAGTTTACCGAAAAGTAAAAATCAAAATGAATTTGTTTTTGTAGTCATTGATAAATTGTCGAAAGTAGCACACTTCATTCATGTGAAGTCGACCTACAAGGCAGTGAACATTGTTGATATCTTCTTGAAGGAGATATTTAGATTGCATGGGAAATCCAAGGCAATCATCTCAGATAGATATGTTAAGTTTACATGGGCAGCATGGAGAATATGAAGAAAGGATAAATTAGGTTTATTAATTAATTATGTTTATTTATGCAAATAAGAAAGCTCCTCATTATATAAGAGGATGATCCCTAATAAAAATACTTCTTCTTGGTTTTTGCTGAAACATGTTTCTCTCTCTCTCTGCGTTTCCTATTTGCTTATTTGTCTTTTTTTTAGGGTTTTAGCATGAAGCAACCAAAGCGCCTCATTCATGGCAGCCTCTGGTCTTTCAATCCATCGGTGATCCTCCCATAAAGAGAGCTAGCCTTCCCCATAGGCTTTCTCTCTCACTGGAGGTTTTCTTCTTCTTGCCGGAATATGCTGAGCAAGTAGGAGCGGGCCAGACTAATGTTACGCTCTTGCTGAAATATTCCAACTTCATGAGCATAATTACTCCTTCATCACGCTGCACTGTCAGCACCTCCTCACCACTAGGGCATGCGTAGCTACACTTTCTGTGCATTGCTTTTTACCTCTGCACATCTCCCAGAGCTAAGCATTTTCTTCAGCTAGAACAATGCCGGTTCAGCCTTTGCTTCATTGACTACACCCTAGAAAAGAAGTGCATGGCAGATCAAATGGTATCAGAGCCTTAAGATATTGACTATGGGATCCAACAAAAAAATGGGTATTTTTAATTAAACATTCCAGATTTAACCAGCCTCCACGTTGATGAATGCAAGTGAATACACAAATCTCATAGCACCAAGGGCACACAGATCTTAGATACAATAGAGAGGAGGTTCACAGATCTAAAACAATACAGATCTCTCCCTCTAGACCTACAGCTCATTTTCTCTATTTCAGTTTTTTATTACCACCTACGTTGGTTGCGATCTTCAGTTGGCCTCACCATGCCTCCTCGAAGAGATCCCTTGGCAGTAGAATCGGATTCCAATACTTCAAATCCAGTTCAAGATCTTGCTTTTGTACTCAATGAGTTGTTGAGGATGCAACAACAATCCAATCTAGACCCATTATGATTGGACACAAGAATACAACTCCCTAAGTTTGTGGGGCAAACCAATGGAAAGCTATTGATTCATGGATCTGTATCCTCTCCACCTACATTAACACATGCATGGGACTCACTGAGGAGAGAAAGCTTCAAATTTCCTCCTTACAACTTGAAGGCCTTGCACAAACCTGGTGGGACACTGAGCAAGAAAAGACCACATTCATGGTGGAACTTGGAACTACTCCAGGAACTTCATCCTCCACACCCATCAAAACTTGGGCTCAAATTTCTGACGCATTGAGAAACCGCTTCTACCCACTAGGGTATATACAATCTCTATGGATGAGATGGCATCAAATCAGACAAATTCCTTCACAAAGCATTTAAGGTTACATCGACTTCTTTTGAAAACTGTGCCTACAGCTCCACATTCTAGACCCGGAAGAGGTACTCATTCTTAAATTTATCATTTCTTTATTGATGCAGTTCCATAGAGAGGTAGAGTTGTTTGGAAATCCAACATTAGATAAAAAATTTCAAAGAGCATTGGCTATCGAAAGAAAGATTGCTCCTAGGGGTTGTACTCCTCAATACCACCCCAACCCTAATTCCTCTCCCTCTTAAACAACCATCTCCAACTCTTCAGCTCGTTTTCCACCTACTCGACCTCAAAATCCTGTTAGCCATACAAATACAAGAACACCTTGGTGTTCATTCCATAAGTCTACCTCACACAACTCCTCAGATTTTCGAACCCTCCAAAATCTAAAGACCAACAAATCCTTATTCACAGAGCTCATTAATACTCCACCAACTAAGGACATTGAAGAAGTTGCTCTAAACAATCCCACAGCAATGGATCCCTCTTTTATCCTAATGACCCATGATGATTCAAACTCCTCAACCCAACCACTTTTCACTCATAATTTCCAAATAAAAAATTCTTTAGCCTTACTGATTATGGACAATGGCAGCCAAAAGAATTTGGTATCTCAAGCCCTATTCAACCACCTTAACCTGGTTACTACTCCACACCCACACCCCTATCAACTTGGATGGGTTCAGAAGGATGGTCCCCGTCTCCTCGTATCTGAGCGATTCCTTGTCACCTTTGCTATAGGCCAATTCAAAGACATTGTTCTCTATGATGTTTCTACCTTGGATTGTTCATATTTACTATTAGGAATACCCTACCAATCACAAAGAAATTCTATCTATCTAGCCAAATCTCGCCAATATAATTAAGATTTCAAAAGATGGCCACACCTATATATTAACAGCAGCAACACCAAAAAACCCTTCTACTACTGAGAAAACCCCACATGTCCAACTTAATCAGTGTATATCTCTCTATTTGGTGCGCCCTGTACCACCAAACAATACCACTCATCATGTTCCCGAAGCCATGAATCCCTTACTCAAAGAATTTGCTGGTGTATTTCAACCTACTACGGGCCTCCCCCCCTCCAGGCACATAGACCATTCAATCCATCTCATCCCCGGATCTGCCTTACCTAATACCCCCACTTACTGGTTGGCCCCCACAAAAACGGAGGATATGGAAAAACAATTGACAAAACTCATTAACTCCGATCATATCCAACCCTCTTCTTCTCCTTACGCATCTCCCGCATTTGTTATTCTTAAATGAGATACCCCAGACATGCACCTTGTTACTGATTACCGGGCCCTCAATAAAGATACTATCAAAAATCGTTACCCACTACCCTGAATTGAGGAGTTACTCGATACCCTCCAAGGAGAAAAATGGTTCACCTAACTAGATCTAACATCTAGTTACCATCAGGTTCGAATGAACCCATAGGATGTATGGAAGACAACATTTAAGACAAAATTTGGTCTTTATGAATGGAAATTCATGCCCTTCAACCTCACCAATGCTCCAGCAACATTTATGAGGATCATCAATGACATTTTTAGACCACATTTGGGCCGCATGGTGGTCATCTACTTAGATGACATTCTCATCTTCAGCCATACATGGAATGCACACATGCAGCATGTCTGACAAATTCTCCAAATCCTCTAAGACAACAAGTTGCAGGTAAAAGAAAAGAAGTCATATTTTGGTCAGAATATAGTTCCATATCTAGGATTTGTGGTGAATTCGAAAGGTATTCAACTGGATCCAACTCGTATCAAAGCATTGAAGCAATGGCCACTCCCTTCTTCAATGAGTGAGCTCAAAATATTTTTGGGTGGAATAAATTTCTATCGTAAGTTCATTCTGCACTTTTCTCATATTGCTCTTCCTTTACATCAGCTTTCTAATAGTACTTCAACATTTAATTGGACTAATGAAGCCACTAGTCATTTTACTCAGCTCAAGGAAGCCCTATGCTCATCACCGGTTTTACATCTGTCGGATCCCTCTCAACCTTTTGAGATTGATTCCAATGCCTCACAATATGCTATTGGGGCTATGCTTAAACAGGGAAGCCACCCCATTGCTTATCACTCTGAAACTCTTTCCCAGGCCAAGATGAACTATAGCACCTATGACAAAGAGTTTTATAGCCTAGTTCAAGCCCTCAAGCAATGAAGACATTATTAGCTCGGTAAAGAAACCATCTTTCATACAGACCACCATCCTTTGGTTTTCATCAATTCACAGTCAAAGATTTAGGAACAAAGGCACCTTAAATGGGCCTCCTGCATTCAACAGTTTCACTTGGTCATCCGATATAA
Organism: Pseudotsuga menziesii; assembly: GCA_001517045.1. NCBI lineage: Eukaryota > Viridiplantae > Streptophyta > Pinopsida > Pinales > Pinaceae > Pseudotsuga > Pseudotsuga menziesii. Next base: position 603,292 of record LPNX010126680.1, on the reverse strand, counting down.
GAAAGGCACTTCGAATAAGATGGTTGTTTTGCTCAGTCGGCCACCTACTACAATCCTCTCCATTCTAGAGGTGTGTTGTACCAACTATGACACATGGAAGGACCAATATGTTGTCGACCCGGACTTTCAAAATATTTGGATAGCCTTGTACAGACCCACAGAGATCAATCAGACCCCCTTCCTAGACTACACTATCTAGGATGGTTGGCTTTCTAAATTCAATTTGCTATGTGTTCCACACTCACAAAAACACCTCTTGCTCATCAGGGAGGTCCATGCTTTAGCCTATGGTGGCCACTTCAGTACCACAAAGACCATCCAAAATCTGCAATGCCATTTCCATTGGCCTTCCATACAGCCTGTTGGGTAACTCTTTGGGCAGACTTGGGTTTACTTATGATGTCCCAACAATACCCCTAGCTCACTGGCCCTTTCGGCGACAGACCGCATAGCTTCCTGAAGTCTCACCCGAAGTGATCTTATGGGTTGGCTAAAGACTCAAGTGTCCTCAACCAGGTTTTGTCGCATCCTAGGGTCTCGCGGCTCTTCTTAACCAACGGGATCTCTCTGCGCAGCGCTGTTCTCTCTTCCTCGCTGGCTCTTATCAGGGGAACGACCCTTATCACATCATAGTCTCTTGGGCGATGCACACACATTTCTTTATACTCATCCCTTTGCCTGCGATATCTCACATCGCAGCTCCTATGACGGTGCGATATCACCTTTCTACGCTGCGATATCTCTACGGTCAAACTCAATATGACTCTTAGGGTCCAAGGATTTCTTCCTGGGTAGAATAACTCTGTTAACCTCCACCAAGGTGTTAAAAACTCTTACTTGATCCTTCACAGCTCAACACACTCAATCCTCAACTGTACCCAACTTGCTGAACTAAGTATACTGGAATTACTTAACCAAGTAACTACTAGCTCTACTGTGTGAATCAAGCACTGATAACCTCATATACCGGCACTTGATACATTACTTGCTTTTAACCTTCTATGATGCTGTAAACTGAATGAGAACATACAGACATTTACTAACTAATATACAACATCCATGTAACAGATAACAGATAGCAACTAAATAAAGCACAATTACATGAAATAATCGCACAACACACTAATTTTACATGGTTCACCTCTCAGGAAGGAAGCTACGTCCACAGGAACTGGTTTTTATATTATATCATGAGAGAGTAAAAATAGTTCCGCTGCAACTTCATATGCAGCTTGAGTTCTTCTGGGTAACTCCGCTCACATAGCCGGGAGCCCTTCTCTCCTAGATCTCTTCTCTTCCTATATTGCCTTCTTAAAATATACTCTTCCTCTCTCTCTCTCTCTCTCTCTCTCTCAATCCCTGTGGATTGTTACATACATGCTCTATGAGCTAGCTACTAATTACAGTAAGATAACTATAGAGTGAATACATAACCAGAGCTCGACTCTTCTATAATACAAAAGAACTATGAGCTAACACACTACTTGACTCTCATACTGGCTAAGTGTCTGAATAGCTAGCTAGCTAACCTTTTACAATACAAAATACATGCTTTTATAGGCGGCCCAAAGGTCTCGCCATTACAACATTGTGGGCCTATTGCAACAGTAACCCAAAAACCCTAACTATGACAGCCGGCTTATCTGTACTTGAGCTACCGCTTTTCGTCACACCACAGCTTCCTACAATCTTCCACGCTTCTCGGCGCTAATCATAGGTACCAGTGTCGCTTCCTCGGTCTCTTCCCTTCTGTCCTTCATCTTCAATACCTCATCCCGTTGCTCCTTTTCCATTAATGAGGGTAGCTGAGCCCTCCTGTCTACACCACTACCTTAAGTGCAGTGGGTGATCTCTCTCTTCTTGGTCGCTCAGGAACTGTTACCTTTGACTTACGCATTCCAAAATAGCAGCTTTTCCTGTAGCTACGGGACCCTACTCCAACAGTCCCCTAACACTTACTTTTGGCTTTCCCCCGAGCCACTAACAACTGGTTTCTCTTGCTGTAGCTTCTCCTGGCTAGGTTAAAACGATCCCCAGTGCAATGCCAGATGCATCCACATGTACATGAAATGGCTTGGTCCAATCTAGAAATACTAAGATGGGTGTTGTAACCATCTTCTCTTTAAGAGTGTCTAGACTTTTCTGGCATTCCTCATTCCATAGGAATTTTACATCTTTCTTTAACAGCCTTTCCATAGGTGCTGTGATATTTGCATAACCCTTGATGAATTTTCTATAGTACCTGGTATGACCGAGCACTGTCCTTAATTGCTTGACTGAGTTGGGTGCTGGAAGATTTACAATGATGGCAATCTTTGTAGGATCTACCATCAAGCCTTGCCTACACACAATATGACCCAACAAAATACCAAATGGCGCACAGAATATGCATTTCTTCAAGTTAAGAGAAATCTGATATTGCCTACATTTCTCTAACATCAGTCTTAAATATCCTATATGCTTGTCAATTAATCTAAATACAATCTAGTCATCAAAATAGACTTCTAAGAATTCATGGATGTATTCTTTAAATATAGCAACTACTACTCTGGAAAAAATAGCTGGTGCATTCTTAAGACCAAAGGGCATTACCGTATATTGGAATGAGCCCCATTCTGTTGCAAAGGTGGTCTTATAATGATCCTCTGGATGGATTCTGATCTGGTGATAGCCTGAAAAGCCATCGGTGAAGGAGTAGACCTCTTGTCCTCCCACATTGTCTAATACTTCATCAATAAAAGGTGTCAAAAATGGGTCATGAAGCGATGCATCATTGAGTTTGAGCAAATCGACACAAATTATGATTTCTCCTTTGGTTTTCTTCTCTTGCACGACCATGGGACTAACCCATTCGCTTTCTTCTACAGGTTCAATGATTCCTACTACTAGCATCTTATCGATACCGTCCTTAACTTTTTCTTTATACCGAGGATTTAATCTGTATGGATGCTGCTTAACTGGCCTAGCATCCTCTTTCAAAGGTATCCTCATTACTCCCAAATCTCCAACTATTCCCTTCATCTCTGTGAACTTAGTGGGGAATAAGTCCTGGTAGTCATGTGATAGATCTGCAATGTGTCATGCCGTTTCATCATCCCAATAGTCTCCAATAGAGGCAAACTTTGGTTCTGTTTCTGTGCCAATATTGATCTTTTTAATCTTGATAGGCTCTGTGATAGCTGGGACATCTAACTTTGGTCCATCAACTTCGTGAGTCCCTTCTGACTCTGGAATGTTGATGCTGTGAGGATCCTCATCCTCATCCTCTGGTTCTACTACAAAGTTATAACACTCGAGCCCATCTTCTAACTGGATGGCCCACTCAGGATGAGTATGTACTGATAGGGTACAGTCCTCAAATATCTTAATCTTTATAACGTTTAAAGCCTGATCAATGTTGGGATACTTAGATTCAAAAGTGAAAGTGAGTTCAAAGCTGTCTATCATAAGTGGCCATGTAATGGTTCCTCTGCGTAACTCGGTCTCAATGTACCATATCTTTGGAATTTGGTCTAAAGTGTGAATGAATAGGTGAACCCATTCATCCTCGGGAATGTCTGACCAGTTCTGTTCGCAAAGCTGAATGTGTGACCTGGGATCACTTTCTCCTGTATATTTCTGCTGAAGGGGCTCCTTGTCATTAGAAAACCTAATCACCATCAATCTCTTGAAGTCATCCCATGATGTGATATGTTCTTTATGTGCGTGCCACCATCTTGCAGGTGTGGCTCTTACTGCAAGGTCAATAGCTGACATCCTCTACTCCTGAGGACTTTCTTGTTCAAATTGGTATAAAAAGTCGTTGACGTCTGCTAAGCCATCAAAGGATGGAATATCCTTAATTTCTGCGCCAATCCATCATAGTGACTTAGTCATAAACGCACATCTGTGAGTTGAGACTTCATAAAGTATGTTCTACCAGTTTTCTAGACCAACATCCAAATCCAATGCGCATGAGCTGTCGCATCGCTAACTAATGTTTCCTTCTGTGGTTGGGTTGATGTAATCACTCTAATTGGCGGTCATCTAATAGAGGCTCTCCAAATTACGCACCTCATCCTCTGCGCGGATAGGTTCAATATATCTAGGACCCTGAAAAGGATCCAACGGTGCAATGACCCGGATCTGTGTATCCTCAAAGGTCATTTGTCTTTTCCTTAAATCGATAACAGCCATGTTATTGATTGCCCAATCAATACCTAGTAGAGCTGGATATGGTCTACTATCGCCAATGATTTCTATAAATTCAAAGTCCACAAAGCTACAAACTCTGTCTATGTCAACTGGCACTTGCGGTAATCGACCCAGTGGCGATACCCTCTGTTGATTGGCTAAGCGCAGATGGATAGGTGATTTGGCTAACTTAGGGCTACCCATCTGTTCCCATGTCTGCTTAGTCAGAACATTAACTTCCGATCCTAAGTCTAGGATGACCTCATCCTTTTCAAATTCTTCGACTTGTGCTGTGAGTCGCATCTCTCTTCCTGTTCTTGTATGGCCCATAATATTATGAACAGCACGCTGCGCGCTGCTCACGGAAGAAGACGGATGACACTGATCTATGATGCGCTGAATCTATGCAATAGCTTTCTCTTTTCTCATGAGTTTCAAGCAACTCCACAAGAAGGATTGTACGCTTCCTGTCGACTCATCCTCATCGCACTCTCCCGATGTGGTAGTCTGTGATGTCTGCACAGGACTAGCGCCACAAGGTGTTTTCCACGGTACACCCCTAGACAGCAGTACCTGCGATGCTGATTGTGTAGGGTCATTAAAGAAATTTTTAGCTTCCTTAAATGTTTCCCTATTTTTCTGCAGGTCAAGTGGTGTTGATTTATTAGTAGCTTTGCGCACCCACTCCGAACCTGTGTTATTTTCGGTATCCTACGATGTCCCACTAGTGGAAGCACTGCTACGAGTCACAATGTTTACCCTTGGTTCTGGCTCTTTCTGCTCAGCAGCAATAAGCTGAATGTTCTGGTGTACTGCTGGCTTAGGTTCTCTGATATTGGCTAACAAGATCGGACACTCTTCTATAGGGTGATCATAATATTTGCAATAATTACATGTCGTAGTAGGGCTCTGACAATCCCTAGCATAATGTCCTACAACTCCACAGTTGTAACAAGTAATCAATCCATGGCCACAGCCAAATCCTTCACCACGACCAAAGACTCCTCCACGACCTCGTCCTCTGAATCCTCCTCCACAGCCAACATGAGTTGGTTCATACTGTGGTCCTGCTGCTGGACCTGGTGTCTCTGAATGGACTCTGTACAAGTCATGTTTTCTATCTAACATGATATAGTAGGCTCTGCAGTTATGTTCATCATGTCCTACTGACTTGCAGAAGTTACAATATAAGTTCTTAGGGGTCTGTACATACTTCTGAAGTAAAGGGCATTGCTGAGGTGGATGTCCTCTTGTTCTGCAGAGTTCACACCATGGCCCTTGGGTCTGTGCTAAGGGGTTAGGAGCCCCACTTGCTAGATATTCAACAAATACTGGACAGTTATCTTTCGTATGGCCCTGTCCTTTACACTTGATACACCATAGTTCTTGTGCAACCTCTTTGCCTTTCTTAATCTCATGCAGCTGTAACATGAGATTTTCTAACTGGTTTTGCAAGCTTGTCATTCCTATACTGGTCTCAGCTAGAGGTGAAGCCTCTAGTTTCATTACCATCTCCAACGCTTCATCCTACATACAGAGTCGCCGCTGCATTAGTGGCAGTCTGATGTGAGGGAGAAGTGCTGCAATAAACCATTCCTTATGCTACTCTCGTGCAAACTCAAAGTTAACTTGGTCTATGAGAGCTTTAAATTTCTGATCAAAGTCCCATACTGACTTTGTAGGTAACTGTTTGATGTCTTTGAGCTCTGTGATACACTGCGACTCAGAATTAGGTTTCTTAAATTCTTTAATCATGGCAGTCTGGACCTGTACAAGTGTTCTGGGTAGTACTGAGGTATACTTCATATACCATGTTAAGGCTCGTTCCCTGAGTGTGGTGACCAACTGTACAAGTTTAATATTATCATCCTGGATTCCTTTAATGGTCCACACGGCTTCACATAGAAAGCAATGATGTTCTGGGTCTTATTCCCCTGTACCTTTAAAGGTAGGTAACTTCATGTCATCCCCCATTCTATTTCTACATGGTGGATGCTGATTTGTTGTGTTACTACCACCTGGCGGTGTAGATGTAGGTGATGTAGCGGTAGTATGTGCTGTATGTGAGCTACTAGATGGAGTTCTTACGGGATTTTTCTGAGTCCCGGTTGCTTTCTGTGGGGTATAAGGGTGGTAATGGATACCCCCTTCTGTTCTTTATGTATTACTATGACTCTGTTTTCTAGTATTATGTGAACTGTTTTCAAATATGGAAGATCTGAAATCTACTTTATATTTCTTTCCACTACGTGTACATCCAATGTCATCAAAATCACTCTCAAACTCTTGTGACATTACACTTTTTTAGCTTATTGATCTGAGACTATATCCATTACTCCTTTTTCATGTAATAACATCTTAATGGACAAGTTTAAAGAGTTTAGGTACTTACCACGATATCCTTTGAAGAAGTACCGCTCGGCCTCGCTGAAACTTTTTCTTTGCTCAACTGTAAACTTTGTGACGAAGCCTTCTAGCACACTCGCAAGCCAGAAGTCGACTGCTCGTGAAATGGGACTGTCTATGCTCTTCATGGTGTGAATCAACTCCGGTGACCACACAATGTTCCTTTTCTTCTTGAAGATATGCTTATCCGTCAGATTTGATAACCAGTTGTACAGCTCGTTTCCATAGGTCGCAAAAAATATCATATGCAGGTATGTAAAGATACGTTTTTGTAACCAGTCCTCTGTACTCAACGTAGGACTCTTGTTTTCTATCGCAACAAATTCTTTTTCCTTACACCCAACCCACTAGTTGAGTTCTTCTTTAGTAGGATGCCAACAGAACATTAGCTCTGTAATGTGTTCAAAGCTGGCAATGGAACCATTTGTTGGGTAACTCTCTGGGTAGACCCGGGTTTACTTATGATGTCCCAACGATACCCCTAGCTCACTGGCCCTTTCAGCGACAGACCACAAAGTGGCCTGAAGTCTCACCCGAAGTGATCTTATGGGTTGGCTAAAGACTCAAGTGTCCTCAACCAAGTTCTGTCGCATCCTAGGGTCTTGCGGCTCTTCTTAACCAGAGGGATCTCTCTGTGCAGTGATGTTCTCTCTTCCTCACTGGTTCTTGTCAGGGGAATGACCATTATCACATCACAGTCTCTCGGGCGATGTGCACACCTTCCCTTATACTCATCCCTTTGCCCGCGATATCTCACACCGCAGCTCCTATGACGGTGCGATATCACCTTTCTACGCTGCGATATCTCTACGGTCAAACTTAATATGACTCTTAGGGTCCAAGGCTTTCTTGCTGGGTAGAATAACTCTGTTAACCTCCACCAAGGCGTTAAACACTCTTAATTGAGCCTTCATAGCTCAACACACTCAATCCTCAACTGTACCCAACTTGCTGAACTAAGTATACTGGAATTACTTAACCGAGTAACTACTAGCTCTACTGTGTGAATCAAGCACTGATAACCTCATATACCGGCACTTGATACATTACTTGCTTTTAACCTTCTATGATGTTGTAAACTGAATGAGAACATACAGACATTTACTAACTGATATACAACATCCATGTAACAGATAACAGATATCAACTAAATAAAGCACAATTACATGAAATAATCGCACAACACACTGATTTTACGTGGTTCACCTCCCAGAAAGGAAGCTACGTCCACAGGAACTGGTTTTTATATTATATCATGAGAGAGTAAACATAGTTCCGCTGCAACCTCATATGCAGCTTGAGATCTTCTGGGTAACTCCGCTCACACAGTCGGGAGCCCTTCTCTCCTAGATCTATTCTCTTCCTATATTTCCTTCTTACAATATACTCTTCCTCTCTCTCTCTCTCTCTCTCTCTCTCTCTCTCTCTCTTAATCCCTACGGATTGTTACATACATGCTCTATGAGCCGGCTACTGATTACAGTAAGATAACTACAAAGTGAATACAGAACCAGAGCTTGACTCTTCTATAATACAAAAGAACTATGAGCTAACAGGCTACTTGACTCTCATAATGGCTAAGTGTCTGAACAGCTAGCTAGCTAACCTTTTACAATACAAAATACATGCTTTTATAGGCGGCCTGAAGGTCTCTCCATTACAACATTGTGGGCCTATCCCAACAGTAACCCAAAAACCCTAACTGTGACGGCCGGCTTATCTGTACTTGAGCTGTCGCTTTTCTTCACACCACAGCTTCTTACAGTCTTCCACGCTTCCCGGCACTAATCGTGGGTACCGGCACTGCTTCCTAGGTCTCTTCCCTTCTGTCCTTTGTCTTCAATACCTCATCACATTGCTCCTTTTCCATTAATGAGGGTAGTTGAGCCCTCCTGTCTACGCCGCTGCCTTAAGTGCAGTGGGTGAGCTCTCTCTTCTTGGTTGCTCAGGTATTGTTACCTTTGACTTACTCGTTCCAAAACAACAGCTTTTCCTGTAGCTATGGGACCCTACTCCAACATAGCCCCAAATTGAGAAATTTATCAGAGCTTGTGCATTATGCTCCCAATCCAAGCCATCCAACCAGAAACATGGCTTATATCAGCCATTGCCTCTTCCTTCACGACCTTGGGAGTCAATCTCCATGGAATTTCTCTGTGGACTCCCAACCACCCAAAAGAAACATGATGCAATCTGGGTAGTGGTATGTCGCTTCAGGAAAATGGCATTTTTTACTCCATGCACAAAAACTACAACAGCAACACAAACAGCAGAGTTATACTTCCGGCATGCTTGGACACATTTTGGCCTACCAAGCACTATCATATCAGATAGATATTCTTGATTCCTAAGCACATTTTGGAAGACAATCCGAGCGCTACTATAAGGGTGCAAACTCAAGTTTTCCACAGCATTCCATCCTCAAATGGATGGCCAAACAGAAGTGGTGAATAGGGTCTTGGTTCATGCTCTTAGAACTCACTTTGGACGCAGCAAACAATGGGACAATTATTTGCACATCCTCCAGCATAGCTACAACAAGGCCACACATTCCTCTACCAGGTTTTCTCCTTTTGAGGTCTACTTTGGCTTCCAACCAGCATCTCCAGCAGAGCTCCCACTCACTTTAGCTCCTCAAGGTACCGTGCACCAACAGAAGGAACAAATCTTAGGCCAACGATTTCTACAACAAATTTCACAACACCACACTACAGTCACAACAACACTCAAAGTAGCTCAAGATCAGGCCAAGTAACACCATGACAAACAAAGGAAGTTCCTGACCTTTCAACTTGGAAATAAAGGTTGGTTACATTTGGATAAAAAACGCTTCAAAGGCTAGCATCACAAGCTCCTACCAATAAGATATGGCCCTTATATTATCCTTGACAAAAATGGAGAAAATGCTTACAGATTGGATCTTCCACCACAACTGGGAATCCACAATGTCATTAATGTCAATCATCTGAAATTGTTTGAGCCCCCCCTACTGGAAGAACCAGTCGTCATTACTCATCTAGTCGACAACATTGCAGACTTCCAACCACCCTTGGCCAAAGACACTCTCCTGGACACTGAGACCCATTCTACAAGGCACCAGATATACACTTCTTATCTAGTGGCTCGTCAAGGACAAACCCCAACTCAGGCAAAGGGGATCACGACTGAATTCTTGCACATAATGTTTCCTCACCTTCTCATGGAAGCTTGGAAGCTTCTAGATCTAAACAGGGAGGAATTGGGCAGCGTGGAGAATATGAAGAAAGGATAAATTAGGTTTATTAATTCATTATGTTTATTTATGCAAATAAGAAAGCTCCTCATTATATAAGAGGATTCTCCCTAATAAAAATAATTCTTCTTGGTTTTTGGTAAAACACGTCTCTCTCTCTCGCTCTGCATTTCCTATTTGATTATTTGTCTTGTTTTTAGGGTTTTAGCATGAAGCAGCCAGAGCGCCTCATTCATGGCAGCCTCTGGTCTTTCAATCCATCCATGATCCTCCCATACAGAGAGCTAGCCTTCCCCATAGGATTTCTCTCTCACTGGAGGTTTTCTTCTTCTTACCGAAATATGCTGAGCAAGTAGGAGTAGGCTAGACTAATGTTACGCTCTTGATCAAATATTCCAACTTCATGAGCACATGAGCATAACTACTCCTTCATCATGCTGCACTGTCAACACCTCCTCACCTCCAGAGAATGCGTAGCTACACCTTCTGTACATTCCTTTTTACCTCTGCGCATCTCCCAGAGCTGAGCATTGTCTTCAGCTGGAACAATGTCAGTTCAGCCTATGCTTCATTGACTACACCTTAAAAAAGAAGTGTGCAGCAGATCATTACAGGAAAATTTTGGAGATATTTATTCTCTGGATTGGAGATGCAATTCAACTTTAGAACTGCATATCACCTGCAAACCAATCGGCAGATAGAAAGAGTAAACGAGATTGCTGAGGACATGCTTAGGATGTATGTCATGAAAAACCCCATGAAGTTGGAGCATTATCTGCATCTCACAGAGTTTGCGTATAACAATGGTTATCAGACTTCCACCAAGATGAGCCCCTTTGAGGAAATCTATGGACATAAGTGTAGAACACTGTTTACTTGGGATAGCTTGGTGGATTGGCTCATGTTAGGGCCTGATTTACTGATGGACTTGGAATAGTTGGTTACCAATGTCCAAGTGAAACTTAAAGAAGCAGAAGACCGCCAGAAAAGTTACACGAATCGAAAAAGAAAAGATAAATACTTTCAAATAGGCGATCATGTTTACTTAAAAATAAAATCCAAATGAAGCTAGTTGAGCTTGGGTAGGTTCGGTAAGTTAGCACCTAGATTTTGTGGACCTTTTTAGATACCAGCCAAGAAAGGGCTAGTGGCATATGAACTAGCATTACCCGCACATGTAAGAGAACATAATTCTTTCCATTCATCTTTGTTAAAAAAATATTTTTATGATACTAAACATGTTTTTGATTGGTCCCTATTACAGGTGGAGCCTGAAGGGGAGTTTTTCCCTGAGCCTATTCATACATTGGACAAGAGAGAGGTGCAGCTCCAGAAGCACACCATAGTCCAGTTGAAATTACAACAGAAGCACTTTGAGGTTGATGAGGCTACTTGAGATAATGAATCCACCATTAGAAAGGCTTACCCCACCTTGTTTCATGATGTCATTCCGATTCCCTAGAACACTAAGGACTGTTTTGTTCAAAGTGGGGAGGGATGTGATATCCTGAATTTTGGACCTAACACTTATAGGCATGAGCCTATTGATTATGATGTTGTCTTAATATTTTATTTTGATATATTGGTTCGAAGACCCGACTGCATATAAACATCATGATTTGTTTTATATATTGGGCGCAAGCCAATTGTTGATGATTGATATATATATATATATATATATATATATATATATATATATGCTTGTTTGTGTTGGGCATGAACCCTGAAGCACATGATTAATGAGATGTTTTGTGTTGAGTGAGGAGATCTAAAGCACATGGGTGATTAATGTTTGGGTTGAGCAAGAAGCTCTAGAGAACATGGGTAATTAATGTTTTGTGTTGAGCAAGGATCTCTGGAGCACATGAGTACTTACATTTTTGTTGAGAAAGAAGCTCTAGAACACAAGAAAAGATAATATTTGGAAGTGTTGGGCATAATCCGTGAAGCCTTCCATGTTGATGTTGAGCATAAGCCCTGGAGCATAGGATCTTGGACATTGTATCCCTAGTTGTATCGTAAAAGTACATACTAGCATTAGTGTTGAGCAAAGAGCTCTGGAATTGCACTAAGTTTGTAACTCCCTATTAAAACATTGAGTATGGGATCTGGTAAGTGCTAGGGGTTACTGAACATAATTTAATAACTTCAGAGTGAAAAAAGACTCGAGAAAAATATTGATCTCGTCATAATTATTTATAAGTGATTAAATGAAATTTTGAATTTCTGTATTCTCATCAAGTACTGAAGGGCTACCACATTATACAAGGGAAATCCAACATGCAAGGATGTTTAGAGTTTCCTAGCCTATGAGACCTAACCATCTACATATTTGAGCTTAATGAAGAAGTGTCATTAAGTCTAGGGATCATGGTATATGATGCCCAAAGACAAATGTTAACAAATGTTATATTATTATGTATTTTATACATGAGAGGTATAAAAAATAAATATAGTAATAATATTAATGATGAAAGAAAGAAACAAAAGATCCATCCATTATTATTTATTATTTAAAGGTAATAAATAGTCCAAAACCTACAAAAGTCTAATTAGGAACTAGTTGAAAGTTCCTAAGTTAAAATATAAAAAAATTACCCAAAATAATTGAAAAGGATTAAATCAAGAAACCAAGGTTTCTTGATTTAACAGTCCCTTTGACTGAAAGTTTGTCTATAAAGTCTCAAGCCAAGGAAAGGCTTGGGGTTCTGATCTATCATTTGGAGGAGTCATTTTCTGCCTATTTTTCTCTCAAGTAAATTCTTGGAGAAAATTTTCCTCAAAGGAAAAAGGAGAACTCATCCAGACTTGATTTACCAGATAGGAAACCCTACGTTAAGAGCTCTAACCTATTTGCATGTTGGAGTCCAGCTCGAGGGGATCCGGATTAAAACCAAGAATAGTTCTTGGTCATGTTTAGGTGGAACATGGTAGTTACCAAGTGATTTAGTCATCAAAAACAGAGGTGAGATCTGCCTTTGAATTGTTAATTATGGTTATTTGAGTGTGTAGGTTCAACTATTAAAAGAGCTTCAAGTTACAGGTATGAAACCCTAGACTTCATGTTCCATTTTTCTAGATTAAATGTTGGATATGCTAGGTAAATGATTACATTCCATTTCCTAACCCTATGTATTTGTTTCTATGGTTAAAATATGCTAGGGTCTACATTTTTAAATATTAACCCTAGGCTATAAGTTATTTTATATACCATATTTATACAAGGTTTATTCATCGGTTTACTTTTGCAAGTTTAATTTATTTATAAATGTTTATCAAGGGTTTTGCACCCTAGTTTTAATTCATGTATTGTTTTTATTGGGTTAATTATAAACTAGGTTTTATTTCAGAACTAGGACCTATCTGCTTTTTATCCTTTTTACTCTAATGACATATTTCATTTGTCAAGAGAGCCATGTCAAATTAAATACTAATTAAAAGTATACATTAACAGTTCTAGAATGGAATTATAAATCAAATCAACTAAGTACATATTACAAGTAGATCCACATTAAATCAAAGATAAATAAACCATTAAAAAACTTTTAAGTTCTACATATTTAAATACACAAAAACTACTAAAGCATTCCATTAAAAATAACATCATCATAAGAAAATAGGCAGAGTAAGTATTGTGACCATTCTTTGGTCCAGGATCAAATCTCTTTTCCTATTTAAAAATCCACAGTCCTAATATTTTAAATCCACATAATCAAAACATATGCCATAAAAATCGAATAGTCCCATTTAATATCACTCACAGCCATAGTATAAGAAATTAACCAAAATAAAATCATAATCATTAAATATAGAAATCAATGTTTACATTAAGGTCACAGGAACGAATCCTGTAGACTATCTTTGCTATTCACAAACATAACTACGACGCATTCATATTAAAATCTACAACAATTAATAATACACATAAACCAAATTTATAAACCACGTTATAAATCTTTTACATACTCCAAGTAAATATATAGGATAGGGCATGAATCGAATCCTGTGGGCACCTAAGCCCCAAAACATAACCATCCATTTTAATTACATACTCATTAAATCAACCATGACCAAAATTCAAATCTTGTGGATTCAGTGTATGTCCATCACGACCACACTATACACAGAGGGTATGTGGGCTTTAATATGAAAATACATTCGCTACAGTAAGGTGTCAAGACCCTAGGTTCTGCACCCACATTGTAAGCATAGCCATGGCCACAAATAACTAAATACACAGTCCATTTAAAAGTAAACCTACAACAACAATAACCATCATGGAATTTCACCCATGGCTCTTCCACATTTCACATCACATAATATTAAAACGAAATAGTAAGATATATAACCCTTCAAGATATCACATCAACCCATGGGGAGGGATCATGCCATAGATGGCATGGCCTCAACCCATTCATTGTCTAGTATTAACAGCTAAGAATAAGCATAAATAAATATACATAGACTATCCATGTAAGAGAAGGACTCATGTATTACAAGTTTTATAAACACCTATCGCAACATAAGAATTTACACACAATCCAGTCCATTAACCATTGCCAAAACGTAAACGCATGAGATATTTTATTTACACAGTAACCATTAAAATATGAAATCAAATTTTACACAGTCTTACCAAGGGCCATGGAAACAGTGCAAGCAATGGTGTTTCCCAGGCTTAAAACCCCCAAATCAAAAATACGATTTACATAAACAAACACAGTCTACTAAAAGTCCCAATTTTCCCCAATTCGTTGCTAACAACACCCTCATTATTTTTAGAATCCAAACCCTTGCATACACAGGCCCGAAGGAAAATCAAAATCCCTCAATAAAACCCAAACAACAATGATATAACTGAGTCCTACCCACAATTCCAATAGGTGACAATATTCACATGTATAACAAGCTTACCATGACTAGGATGGCATCATCCTTGAGTTGGCTACGAGCTCTAAGTCGTCCCACTCCTTGCTTACCCTGTCACCTGCAACCACCAAAATGATGAGAATAAGAAGTATGACAAAGAAGGAGCCATGAAACAAGTATAAAATGCAGTCATGAAATTAATGAAGCTTACCTTTGTAACCAGGGTGTCATTTCCATTCGCATCGCAGAGCCGAGACCACAACCATCCACATACCAAGAGAAATGACCAAATGATTCGTGGAGCCAAGCCCTAAGCTTGGGCTGCCCCAAACCCCGAGAAACATTAATGGTGCCAGCCTCATGTAACCTACCAATCCAAAACCCACTTTTCCATAGTTTACATTCGATACATTAATGATGGTTTCCATTCCATGGAGGGTATTAAACCCCATCGCATAAGTGCCAAAACAATATGTTATATCTTGCCACCCCAATGCTCAAGGTAACGAATAGTGTAATGCCTAGTCCATGCACTTTATATGCTAACCCATAGTCAATGGACAAGGTACAAGGTATAGCATAGGTCTTGTGTCATATAACCATAGGCTTAAGCCTTAATACATTGCATGTTCCCTAAGCTTAATGCTTAGAAACCATGGCATATGAAATATGCCATGGTAGTATTTGCTAGGAATAAAATCAAGGTTTGGTCTGTACTGCCAAAGTTTAAAACGTGTCAATAGCAAATAAAATACATGTTACTACTTTGAATGCGATGAATATAAATTATGAAGAGATTCAGAGTTAAACAGTGAACCCAAAATTACGAATAAATAGCAGGTAATAGTCATATAGTTTATCTATGTTAAACAATTAATGAAGATCGTAATTACCTTTCTATAGATCTAAGTCTGTAAGGAAATGTAATAACAAACAGTAGGTATGTTAATGATCAAAATTTTTAGCAGTCTTTAAAATATCCTATGCTCAGTATAATCTAAATAAGAAATAGAAGAGTTTCCTTAGTTCAAACCGAACTAAGTAAGCCTGCTAGACAAGTAAACACTTTACCTCTCAGACCGTCATGGGAGAACTAGTCCTGCCACTCCAACCACTTTAATTCCAAAAACAAAGTTAAGGTAGAACCATATAAATAACAAGTAAGAATATGCAGAAAGAACGAAGCATATAATCAAGTAATGACACATACACAACAATGTATAACTATAAGAATCAAAGTAGCAAGAAGCATTAGTACATCGTGGTAGAATACAGTAATTTTCACAACTGAAACTAAGATGATAGAATGTAAGAACATCTTACAACCAAACAGTGGTACAACTAGTTTACATTATATTCCACAAGTTGAATAATGTTTTGTTTAGGTAGTTTTTACTAGCCTAAAAAAAAATTTATTTTTATTTTCAATTTTTGGGGACATTACACAAACCCAACTTGAAGCAAAACCAATTTAAAGTGGGCACAATTGACTTTGTCACATGCCTTTAAAAGATCTACCTTCACAATCATTACAAGTGAGTACTTTACCTTGATAAAATGCATAACAACTTATGTAGTGCTTCTGGAATCATTCATTTGTTCGCCAGCGAGAAAGGAAAACTATTTGTGAGAGACATAAGAAGAGATAATTCTTATGATCCTTGTAGATATTATCACAGCAATAAGTTTGTAAATACAATTTCTGCAAGGAAATAGGGCTATAATCCTCCAACTGTCGTTCTTTATCATAGTTAGCAATAAAGGCGACAAAAGTTGAAATAAAATTGAAATTCTACTTATATATTTATTTCATTTGAAGTATAAACTTAGGTCTTAAGTATTACATGCATGCAAATCGTTTTGGTGAAATTCAAAAAATTAATGGTTTGTTGATGTATTAGTTTTTATTTTGGTCATGAGCATAATAAAGAAATGAAACATTCAATTAGTTTCAAATAATTTTCTACCTACTTCATAGTCCCATAAAGTACCATACATTATGTTTTATGTCTTACAAAACCCAATATGACCACTTTGATGTGTCTAATATAAAAATAGTGGTAATGTAGTATGTATTGCTTGATTAGGCTATTAGTTTATGCAAGCGCACTTATAACTTTATCCTACCATGAACTTACCTTAACTTATCAATCCCAGTTGAAACATGAGGCCATATACTAAGTCATAATATGCCATAAAGAAAGGATTATTGAACTAAAAACAATATGGATGTCGCTAACTAACAATATGCGCCAGTCTATTCATAATTTGAATCTATCTAAACAAAAAGCCACATTTTTGGCCCATTTATAATTACTAATCCAAACTTACCATATCCCCATATTTATCAATAAGTTTCTAAATACTAACTGTAGTGAAACCTCACTATATAACCCAATATTTAGTTCTTCAAAGTAGTTGATTACTTTAAAATCTTAATTACTTAAGAAACTTATTTATTCAACATAATTATCAAAAAAATTCACTATTACATGGATAAAACATATAACTCCTTTCAATATCCAACTAAAAATAAATATATAACTCCTTTCAATATCCAATTGCAAAGGAATAGCTCTTTTTCCAAAGGAATATTATATAAGTTCTAATTATTTTTTAGTGAGTAAATATGTAAGTCACAATAAAAATATATAACAATCATCAATTCCCCCCATGCACATATATATATAACACCTAGCTTTCCATTCTAATAGAATGCACTGTCCCTTCATATATATGATAATAATAGGTGTAATTTGTTCCAAAGAAGAATAATTAGAAAGTTTAATTGATTCCTTTAAAACAAAGCAATGATGTGCACTAAGCTATATCAAGTTTATATTTCCATATAGGTAAAATTTGTAATAAGACAAGTCTTTGTAACTTTATACCACTCTCACTTAAAAATGCATAACCTTATAAAGTGTGAATCCTATCAATCTCACACATAGCCTATTCTTTTACTTTAAAAAATACCCTTCAACTATTTATTGCACAATGGACGACAAAGTGAAGACTGAGGGTTTAGGTACCCATTGGGCGCATATGGTGCTAGACTCATCTCTAACTTAATTGGTAGTTTAGAAGGACTGTGTAGCACCCTCCTACATGGAAAGGTGTTAATTCATATAATTTAGGACAAGTTTAATCTACTTAGATTTGAGATCTTTGTTTTAATAAATAAATAAAATGAATAATATTTCTAAAAAAATTTGTAAATTTGTTTTGGCATAGTTACTAGACAATTTTTCTGCATAGTTTCGTTCTTGTAAAATCATACAAATCCATGATCAAACTATAAAAATTACAATTTCATAGTAAATCATAGAAAATGGTAAATAGAATACCATAGAACAGTTTTAAATTTTCTATTCTTACCATTTGCACATAAACAACCTATTTTAACAATAATAAATTATGAGTAAGTGGAGTACCTCTATTCAGAAGGGTGTAGTTGAAGTAGATCTCTTAGTTCTCACAACTCTCATAGGTTTCAGTAGGTTCCCTTAGCAACAAAAAAATGTGTCCACCCTATTGACCACCTATTATTTTGTTGTCCCTAGGAAATCAATGGATTTACTAGCCCTTGTGCCCACATCTAATAAGATCAATAGGAAATTATTCCTTAGTTCAATAACAAAATATCCAATGATTTTTCAACCTCCACCTTGAACTTTCCCCCCTCCTCCAAGCTTCGATTTGTCCCCTCCTCGAAATACTTCCCTTTGTAACCATTTTCCAATTTCCACATAGTTCACTCTCTCCAAAAGAACCCCACGTTTCTCACCTAAATACCATTTTCCTCCTCCTCAAGCCTTTGGGCTTACTCCACCGCCCCCGTCAAATCCCACAAACCCGAAGACACTTAGTTATTTCTTGTTTAAAATTTTAAATCATAATAAAATAATATATCTTATTTTACCCATTCTCTTGAGCAATTCAATGCCATTACGGTTAATTAAAACTATTAATTGTACAATATTTACTATTTTTCTTGAAGTGTTCAATTTGGGAAACTCAAGAGAGAGTGGGTTAAATTACAAGTCCCACTCACCATTCAAACATTAAATTGATTGAATAAAATAATAATTTCTTAGTGATGAAGTTGATCCTTCAAGTTTTGTAGTCGGTTATATTTATTATCTTATTCAATTAAATATTTGAAAATAACAATAATAATATAATGAAATCTTATGTTGTCTTCTTGGTTTGGTTAATTAATTTTAATGTACCTGTTTTAACTTATCACAAAATGATTGAGTAAAATTAAGAATTTATTTATGATAAATTCATTTATTATTTTGTTTATTAAACAATGGTTATGACAAGGGACCTTATTATCGTTATTAATATTAATTGAATAATATTAATAATAACAACATTAATAATAATCCAGGGGAGGCAGGCGCAGGTGGGATCATCTTCAATCCTGGCAGAAAAATAGTGTCTTCTTACGCCTGGGGACTTGGTTGGAAAACCAACAATAAAGTAGAATTGATTGCTCTTTTCTTCAGAATGAACCTCCTAAAGAAACTTAATATCACCAAAATTATCATTTTTGGAGACTCAAAGCAAGTAATCTAAAAGATGAATAATGAAAGTAGCAGAGGCATAGTAAAAACCATAAGAATCTACGAGTGCATCCAACAAGTCTCAAGTGAATTTCATGTTTCCTACTCTCACATCATCCGAGGAGAAAACTCAAAAGAGGATACTTTGGCAAATCAAGGTGTCAAGTTAAAAATCAAATCAACCAAGGTGAATGGAATGCTATCAAATTATTTTCATGTCCCCTAATTCTTTTTGTTTTGGTACCTTGGGACATTTGGGTATTCTCCTAGAAGCACTCCTATTTCCATCCCATTGACATTGTTGAAGTGCAAGGATCAAGTGGATGAAGCTCCCTCTATCAGCGTAGCAAGTTGGAAACTCTCCATTCTACAACGACGTGCAAACCGACAGGAAGCATGGTTGTCAGTCCCCACCTATCGCATCGAAGGCCATGTGATGGTCTTAATAGAACCTACTTCCCTCTTAAATCAAAGTGGAAATATCGCACAATGCATGGTGCCCCTCCATCTTTAGAGCTCGTCTCTCTCGACCTACTCTCTCTTGTGATTTTGTACTATGAGCACTCCTGCTGTGGGAATGAATGCCTATTCCTACGAAGGGAAAATTCTTGTGAGTGATTACCATGGTAAAGTTGAAGGCTTTTATGTTTTTGTCTATGAGGTGAAGGATGTTGTTAGTGTAGTGAGTGTTCTTAATTGTAAATAGAAGGCGTGTGTTTGTGAATACCCTCGCAGTGTTATACATGGAGTCGAGAGTGGTTTCGGCATGTAGAGGGAAGGTTCTATGATTCTGTCTAGTTTTCTTGTGAACAAACTAGAAGCTCACTTGTCTATCAAAGGTTCTTGCCTCCGTCATATCTTAGGACCTTATTTTTTGGAATAGTTAGATCTCACAACTCTTCTATTTGAAATGGTCAATAAATTGACTTCCCTAGAATACATTCAGAACTCGATTAAGGATGTCA
The DNA here is from genome assembly GCA_001517045.1 of Pseudotsuga menziesii. NCBI lineage: Eukaryota > Viridiplantae > Streptophyta > Pinopsida > Pinales > Pinaceae > Pseudotsuga > Pseudotsuga menziesii. The sequence goes on along the minus strand of LPNX010126680.1, from coordinate 583,076 downwards.
ACTAGAATAGGAGATGGTTATATGACATCATTAATAGAAGCATGGGAGAAAGAAGTAAAACTATGGAGTGAATGGTTCGGCAGATAGATAATCAAGACACCCGCATTGAATATAATCACCGTGACTTGTATGATATAATGGGAAACATTGGCTACATGAAAGACGACTTGAAATGTCTGGTAAATATGAATGAGGGAAGCATCATCCAGGACAATCAGAATAGAGACCATGCAATGGAGGACGTTACTGTTGAGCAACCAACCAAAGAGACAAAAGGAAAGAAGGAGGAACACATCTAATGTCATGGATATTTCATATTTTTTTGTATCTTCATTTTAAGATTCTTTGTTCATATATACCCCACGAGGGGATCTAGAATTTTTACGAGGAATAGAGGCAAGTAGAAAAATTTAGTTATCAGCATGAATATTTATGTCTATTTGGTGTTTACAAAACCTTACAGGTCTCACACCATCTCCTTTTTTTTTGTAAATTTGGCTAGCTACAACATTTTTATTAATATAATACTTTCACAGTTAGTGTTAAAAAAAACAACAATAATAATAATTAAATAATAATGGATGGTGAACTAATAATCACACTTGCAATTATTTGTTTAATACCTCGGTTCCTTAATAACAACATAGTACTCTTATATTTATAAACAAAATACCTTCGAAGGTTTAAACAATCATGGGAGATAATTTAAAGACTACAATTGTATTATAATGTCAATTCCTACGCGATAATTCTTAACTAACACTAAGTTTCTTCCTTTACCTATTACCGTGATCAATTATAATTAATGAACACTTAACGATTTGTTTAATGAAATATTTTAATAACTTGATGTTCATTACTTTTCTAGGTTCAATGTACAATCAACTTACTCATTAACACAACTTGCACAATGAAAGTATTTGTATAATGATACTAGCATACATATGCAATATGTGCATGTGTGTCTAGCGCATGCACATGTTGGACATGTACTATAAACATACCTCATATTACCTACACATAATTGATAACTACTACTAATAATGCTTCATGCAAAGAGAACAATTGTACGTATAACATAACATTACTAAAACATCATAAGTTATTTTAGTAGTTAACCTTATAATATTTCATATCATTATTTTTCTATTTATGTTAGTTTAACCAATCAAGTACAAGGAATGGTACCTACTACCAGTAACTTGGTATAAAGGAATCCCCAACCCTCAATAGTACTAGCTAACAATATCCTCAGATCATAACCTACATCCACATCCTCCCTATCCATCCTCTGCTAGTAATGATGTGGATTTTGGTTGTACGACCTCACCACATATAAGCTTGAGCATGGTAGCTTCAGCTAAATACCAAACCTAGCCTCACCTAGCAGGCATATGACCATTGTCATCACAACAACATGGGGAGCGTGTCTCAGCATGACCCTCCCACAACCCCGCGTATTATACTAACATAGGGTGGTTAATACATGGAAAGCGCTCTCAACATATGTAATGTTCCCAAAAATTGAAAACAAAAAAAAATTATTAGGCTAGTAAAAATACCAATGCAGAACATTATTTAAGTTGTGGAAAGATAACGTACACTAACTGTACCACTATTTGGTCGTAAGCTATTCTTACGTTCTATCATTTACTTTCAGTCATTACTATTATTGTATTTTACTTAATATGTCATCGATCTAATTATTAAACTATTCTCATGTTTATACATTGCTCTGTATGTGTTAGTTACCTGGTTATATACTTCATTCATTTTTGCATAGATTTACTTGTTATTATTTACAAGGTTCTAAATTAACTTTGTTCCTGGAAACAAAGTGGGCGGAGTGGAGGGACTAGTTCACCCATGACGGTCCAAGAGGTAAAGTGTCTGCTTGTCTAGCAGGCTTACTTAGTTTTATTGAACTAAGGCACCTCTTGACTTGTTTGCGTGTAGGTGTACCTAGCGACGATAAACTGGTTACGTAAAACTCAAGCTTGTTCATTAAAGCACCCATTGTTTATTATGAGGTATTTTCTGATCAATTTTTCTTATCCCACCCTATTTTTATTTCATGTTAATTTTATTATAAGCATTAACATATCTTTTATTTTCATTGGCAGGTTCTAATCTTGGTTAAAGATCAAACCCTGATTTTATACATAACAAATACTACCATGGCATAATTCATATGCCATGGTTCTAAGCTTAATGCTTAGGAAAATGGGAAAGAAATGGTTTAAGTCTTAACATATGGTTATATGATACATACGATACTTGTGCATTTGGGATTGACTTTGGGTTAGTGTATATATTGCATGGACTAAGCATTATACTATACCTTGTATTAAGTATTGGGGTGGCGAGTTATTACATATGGTTTGACATTATGCGATGGGGTTTAATACCTTGCATGGAATAGAGACCAGTTTTAATGAAACGATTGTAAACTATGGAGATGTAGGTTTTGGGTTGATAATGGACACCAGCATGGCGCTATTAATGTGTCTTAAGGTTTGGGGCAGCCCAAGCTTAGGGCTTGGCTCCATGAATGACTTGGTCATTTTGCTTGGCTCGTTGATGGTTTGGTCTTGGCTTTGCGTAGTTGATGGATGCCAATCCTTGGTTAACAGAGGTATGCTTCGTTGGTTTCATGAAAGCGTTTGATGTTTTTTTCATGGCTCATTTAGTTTCATACTTATCATCCCTCATCATTTTGTTGGTTGCATGTAATAGGGTTGGAGAGGAGTGGTATGGTTCAAATATTCACTGTCAGTTCAAGGATGATGCCATAAGGTGCATGGCAAGGATTTTAGACAAGCCTGCATTTGTCACCTCTCAGCCTTATGGGTAGGTGTAACATCCCTCTCGCATACCCTAGATATTTTGTAAATTGTACTTTTTTCCGGGTGAGGAGCTCAAGGCCAAGGCCCCATTGGAAACAAACCTTGCAACCAATATAAGTTAAAAAATTAGGAGGCATAAAGACAATGACATAACTTAACCACCAGAGATAAGAACAAACGATTAAAAGAACCACAAGGGATGTTGTGGTCCTACATATCGGCAGTATTAGAGATAATATCTGCACCTACCAGGATACCGGCTTCGCTAGAACTTATTCCAACTGAGACACCATACCTAGTACTTGATCCTAATATGATTAAGCCCGAATAGAGGAAGTTGCAATAACTTTTCTTAATGTCAGCATAGAAGACTTAAGGAGTTAAAGTTGAAAGAGATAATGGCCAAGAGACTATAGGTCATAGTCTCCTTAAGAGATATAGCACCGCTAGCATATCTCGTTTGATAAATACCATATATCTAGAATAATAGAGAGAGAGAGAGAGAGAAAGAGGGACTTATACTCGACATACATAAGTTAATACAAGAACATATGACAATTTTCTTCGACGACTTAGGTGTCATCCTAAGAGAAAATAAGTCATGGAAAAGACAACTCCTCGGTGGAAAAGAAATGGTATATTAATTATTTATAAAGTACATGGACTATTATCATAAGGAAAAAAAAGATAGATTAAGTCTTTATAAAAAGACAAGTATTATTATTATATGAAGTCTATCTTTAAAGAAAATGATAGATAAAAGACATGGAGTATTATGATATAAAGTATATCATAAGGACAAAGAAAATGATACATTAAGTCTTTATAAAAAGACAAGTATTATTATCATATGAAGTCTATCTATAAGGAAAATGATACATAAAAGACATGGAGTATTATGATATAAAGTATATCATAAGGACAAAGAAAATGACAAATTAAGTCTTTATAAAAAGACAAGTATTATTATTATACGAAGTCTATCTATAAGGAGAATGATAGATAAAAGACATGGAGTATTATGATATAAAGTATATCATAAGGACAAAGAAAATGATAAATTAAGTCTTTATAAAAAGACGAGTTTTACTATTATATTAAGTCTATCTACAAGGAAAATGATAGATTTAAGTCTTTATAAAAGACATGGAGCATTATGATATAAAGTATATCATAAGGAAAAATAAATGATAGATTAAGTCTTTATAAAAAAAGACATGGATTATTATTATAGGTTATGATCGATTAAGTCACGACTTAAAACTTTTATATTTTAATCCCCTCCACTAAAAGCATGATTTTTTTAATTAGATCCTCTATTTTTTCGTGCTTTAATCTTGTCTTGACACAAGGAGAGGTTCAGCTTCAATGAATGGAATAAATCATCCTTGAACCTTGATAGTGATGACCAATGTTTAGGGCAGAAGCAGTCGCCATAATCTAGCATAAAAATCTGCCCGATAATTGCAACGGAAAATGCTATGTTTAGAAATTCTGGCCGAGGTAAGTGGAAGAGAATGGCCTTATTAAAATAAATGAGTGATCTATATATATGGAGATGGGGAGGGGGGAGAGATACTGTGGACTTGATGGAGGAGAATTTGGGAAGGGACGCCTCTTTGAGAGTAGAGCATCATTTGGATGGGATGTTTGAAAGATCCAAGAGTCATATCGAGGGGATTCGACTAGGAAAATGTATTTTCACATGTTATATGTTGTTTACTTGCTAGATAATTGCTAACTCACCCTGGTATGCACCCCTTGGCATTCACATTGTGGAGAAGGAAGGTACACACCATAAACTTCCTTTTTCCCTGTACAAGATTGGATCCATGGATTCTTTCACCAATATTAAGGTTTTGTTATTTTCATATGCAGTCAAGATATAGGTATGTATTTAAATCTAAGAATTGATGTATATATCTCACTGTATATTATTTCAGATATCGCTATATATCGCTGATATAGATATGTACTTACATCTCATAATGGATATATATATATATATATATATATATATATATATATATATATATCGTTGTAGATGATTACTGATATCGCTACATATCGTTGGGTATGATTTATGATTACTGATGTAAATATCGCTGATAGGTATAGTGTTGTATATATGTATCGATGCATATAGTATAGCTTGAGTTTGTCTAAAAACCTTGGTGTTCTTACCTGTCGATTCCATATTGCTTTACGATTTCTGATTTTGCTGGTTCATGCGACCTAGCTCGTTGTTTTAGATGAAAACGTCTATCTCCCAAAAACCTGTGGGTTTGTATTTTTTGTACCGGATTTTTTTGCATAGTGCCCATAGGTCCTCTCTCGTGGCTTTGAGTCAAAGCTAATGGAATTTTGGGTGACCAGTATATTCTTTTTAATAGTCTGCCTGATATCAATTAGGGTTGTGTCCTAGTTAAGTTCTAGGGTGAGGACTTTCCCAACTCACCGGGTCTTAGGGCTGGTAAAGATGATATTGCTTTAGGAGATATAGTCAAAATAAGACTCCCTCGGGGCTGTTTCATTTCTTGTTTGTTACAAAATTGGATTTTCCAAATTGTGCCTTAGGGAGGAATAACTAATGTGAATGAGGCGAATTGCTATCCATCAGTTCCTTACATATTTTTCAATTTATTTGTGTGATCCTTTCTAAATTATTTGTATCAATTTTTCATTGGGGCTTCTTGTAGATTCTGGCTTGTCTTGTCTAAGAAAGTGAATTGTTGTAAAGCTGAGAACAACTACAAATGTGCATTTGTTGACATAGTTAGGAATATTTTTGGTTGGTAAATGGCCTTTCGTTAATTAAGTGGGCTCTACCTTCGACTTAGATATCATGGATGAATAATATCTTGTAGTGAACAATTGTTTATTTTAAATGAATTGGTGATCGAACCTTCTGGATTAATGAACTACGGGACTTGTTAGCAGTTGATAAATATCCGGTCATAGCCTGATCTCTGTAGTGATTAGTCCAGAGTTACCCTGGGAGAAAAGTTATGAGGAAAACAGAAAATAATGGCATGATGTTGTGCCCATTGTAATATTTTGATAAAAAAATGTCACCGGATGTGACCCCCTTTTGGTGGATGTAGCCCAAGTATTGGGTGAACCATGTACATTTGTGTCTATCTCATTTTCATGTGCCTGAATGTTTTAATTTCCTCACATTGTTTTGTGTACATATGATGTTGTTCTGCAACCTTGTTAATGGATTTTACTACTGTAGAAAATAATCAAGAAAAGTTAATATAATGATTTTGGTCCGCACATAGTATTGTTTTAAATGCACTATGATGATGAAAACGCTTGCAGTTTCCATCCAAACCACTAATAGATTAATGGTTAATGTTTTTGTAAAGATATGCTTTTGGTATGAATGAAAATGCATCTTATACTATTCATTATTTTAAATAAACAATGAATAGTGCGTTGAATTAATAATCTTTGTTTAAAAGGATGATAGCCCAAAAACTAGGTATCTTGATGGTGGATACATGGTGGCTAAAGATTTACGAGTAGTAAAATAATTAATCCTTTAAGAGAGATCCATATTGTTAGTCAAAGGATCAAAAGAACATTGGAGTATGTATCAAATGACAGGTTAATTGCTACACCTAAGTACTCTGCCAATGAGAGGATTACTTAATGATGTGAATACTAGAAGGCATACTAATCATGTTTGGTTTATGTTATCAATAGAAATATTAGCGAATTTGATGCAAATTGTGAGTTTGGTTCCTGTAGAGGAGGATGGATGAAAACTCTCAAATGATTGTTTTACAATGCATGTAGTTTTTTACATTAACGAATTTGTTTGGACATGCTTAATTGAAATGCCATGTGAAATCTGCCACTAACATGATCGACTCATTTTGTAGTAATAGCAAAACAAAAAATTTACCCATTTTTCATACATAATTGCATTGAGGTATATGAGGTATGCTACATATGGTTTCAGAGCGAGAGTTGAAGCACTTAGACCTAATTGGGCTCAAAACGCTCCTACATATTTAGTTTTGGAACTAGTGATTGAGTTTTTCCTTGTGATAACAGGAATCAACAAGTTTACACTATTTTGCAGTATAGGTACCTTAAGATGTACCAAACGCAGATATTTATTGAACTTGGAGTTGTGCAGGGGAAGGTGGAACATTTTCTCAAAATCACAACGAAGATGACCCATTACTTTGCCAGTTCAATGTCAGGCCCAATGTTGTAAGTACACAGCTATCTTGTTATTTCCTTGATTACTTCCGAATATGTTTACAAATGGCTAAAATGATTGCTTAGTCTATATTTAAGTCAAGCCAATAAATTTTAATGAAGTGTAGAAGTCTTCTTAGACAAACTCATGGTCAATGAAGGTACTATAGCAATCTCTGTCATGACTAGTAATGTGGGATTTGAATTGCTGAAGAAAGTGACCTTTAGAACCTACTTTCATAGCCGGATTGACCATTAATGACAAGATGTATGTTTAAAAAATATTCTTAGAATTCCATGTGGAATGAATAATATTTTGTGATAGGTTACATTGTAAGACACAATGAATATTATACCATTGAGAGGGTTACCTAATTACCAATGGAATGCAAGAGTGCTAAATATCTAATAAGAAATGAGTATTGGTTATAAGTCTTCTAGACCTAAGTTAGGATTCAGTATTGGTAATAAATAAGCATAAGTGGCTCAAGAGAGTATACTCCAAAGTCTTAGAAGTATCATTGTGTGAGGGAATATGGTTATATATATGTAGATGTAAATATACATACACAACTTACCTGAATTCCTTGAGGATAGCAAGGTAGCTACTAAAAGGGAACTTGATAAATTGATGATTTAGGAGTAACTATATTACCCTTGAAAACTCTCTAAAAGATGTGTCGCAAAACTATCATGTATAGTAAAATGGTTTAAGCACAATGCTAAGTAATGCTAAAGAGGTAGCTATGCTAAAGATATATATTGTACTGTCAAGATTATACAAAATACAACTTGTATTAAATAAATGTTAGAGGTGTAAAAGCTATCAATACTAACATTATGTAAAATAGGAAAACACCTCTTTACATTTGGAATTTCATGTAAACCAGGAACAAATAATTGCACCAAATCGTATGGATACATCGGTACATGTTAGACGAACGGCTCCAATTGCATATAGATGTTGGTAATGGAATAATTTTGTTGAGGTGCATGACTAATTGTATCCAAAACAAATTTATTAATTGAGCATTTAGATCAAAGGTAGGAGGAGGTAATAGTTCTCAAGGTTGGGTCCATTAGTGTTGAACAAAACTTTTTCACCTATATGTATGCACATAACTAGCATACGACCTTGGGTCCTAAATGCATATGTTATAAGGAAGAATTATGTTTTGTTATCATTAATCTAGTCTGACTATCGTGAACTAATAAACCTAGGAAATGGTTAGTTGTTACACATAATAAGTGAATGATGAGAGGAGTGAATGTCATTTGGGTTCTAAACCTGTGTGTAACAACAAATTCTCAGAAAGTGAATGCTAACTTATTTATCAGAAGTTGCTGATTAACTTGTGAATGTTGAATACCATTAGCATGCTAAGAAAAGGTAGGACTTGAATTTCAGAATTGTTAGGAAGAGAATTCAAGTTAGTTACAATAATACCACGGTTATAGTGTATCCTTTGCATATAATTACTAGTGTGCAATAAATTGGGTTATGCACATAAATACTATTGAGTTATTTATACATTTTTCATTGGCATTATTGATCTTCTTATACATTTTTACGAGAACGACAACATTTTTTTCTTCAAGAAAGGGAAAGGAAAAACTAGACTGCTTATGCACTTGGACTACAATACAGCTAAGGTAAATAGCATGATGTGTCGTACACCTACATAAAGGCTCTCATTTTGATGAACTATAAAAGTTGTAAGATATGACATAAGTAGTTGAGATATGAAATTATGGTTTACTGTGAATTACTAATGTAATTGGATTTTCTGTATCCCTAACATTGCCACACATGAATGTGGTGTAAAATTGGAATATTCCTTTACTAGCAATTATCCAAATATAGACAAGTAAGGATTCTAAAATAAACTGATATTGAAAATAATGAATGTTGTATAATATTATATGCTAAAATTGTAAGATATGCTAGGAACGCTATCAGTCAGAGTTAACTGTTAGAAAAAAAAATATTTGCTACCGTAAATAATGAGGTTAAGTACATTGGGTGATGTTGTACTTATTATAATTGTCCAATATCGAGGATTTATAACCAAGGATTAATTGTGGATGATGTTGTTTACATACTGACATTGCAGGCTTCACCAAGATTACGACCACTGCTACAATCGATGTACACTATGGTATATAAATTCGCCTGCATATATAAGTTGTGCTCAATTGCTCAGAAATAAGTAAGGAGTAATTTTTCTAGATGAATTACAGGGTTATATAACTCATGAATAATGATTAAAATCACTGCAACTTATGTAAATTCTAATGATTAATTAATGAAATTTTGGGTTATCAATGGATGCTTTGACTAACCATGAAGCTGATTCACGAATTAAGACAATGACAATAAAGTCATGCTAAGCACCAAGGAGTGTGCGTTACGAATGGTCAAAGTTGAAATTTATACTAAATACGAACAAGGAAAAATTTGAATTCTGCGGGAGCACCATGGTGTTAGGCAAATTGGTGTTAGGCATATATGTTGCAGGAGCATAATGGTGTTAGGCAAGCAATTGTCATGTGAGCACATTGGTGTTAGGCATATGGTGTGGCAAAAGACCTAGGAAAAATTGGACATCTAGAAGACAGGACGATGTTTGATGTCACTGAGGGGAAAATTTTAACTAGTGGTTAAAAGGGAGAGTAACCTCAAAAATTGTTGTAAGCCCACACAAGAATGGAAAAGAAACTCAAGGGAGAGTTTGGAAAACAAAATGAACGTAAAACGTGTTGACAAATTTCCAAGTAACTATTACATGCTGAAGGGGTAATATGAGGAAGGGATTTCCTCAAGTCAAGGGTGACATGACTATCCAAAGGTTGGAGATAAAAACCAACATCCAAAGGGTAGTAATTACTTTTTTATTGATGAATTGCATTATAAAAATAATTGGGTATTATGATACCAATAAAAAAATTAGAAAGTGTCCGATAAATTGCATATTATTAAAATGCTAAAGGGGATCTATGGCTTATGTTTAAGTTGAACTATAATTTTGGACATGATGTACTGAAGAAAATTGGGCTAGACCCAAACTTGTTGTAGGAAAAATGCAGGTCTTGAACGTTAGTGACTGGAGAAGATACGGAAAGATCATAGGGGATCGGGATGAAAAGGACGAGGACAACAAAAGATGACAGAATGGAAGAAGGAAATTAGTTGAAAATAGGAACACCGAGGACGGTGTTATTTTTAAGGGGGAGAGGATGTAACATCCCTCTCGCATACCCTAGATATTTTGTAAATTGTACTTGTATCTGGGTGAGGAGCTCAAGGCCAAGGTCCCACCGGAAACAAACCTTGCAACCAATATAAGTTAAAAACTTAGGAGGAATAAAGACAATGACATAACTTAACCACTAGAGATAAGAACAAACAATTAAAATATCCACAAGGGATACCGTGGTCCTACATATTGACAGTATTAGAGATAATATTTGCACCTATCAGGATACCTGCTTCGCTAAAACTTATTCCAACTGAGACACCATACCTAGTACTTGATCCTAATATGATTAAGTCCAAATAGAGGAAGTTGCAATCACTCTTCTCAACTTCGACATAGAAGACTTAAGGATTTAAAGTTGAGAGAACTAATTGCCAAGAGACTATAGGTCATAGTCTCCTTAAGAGAGATAGCATCGCTAGCATATCTCGTTTGATAAATACCATATATCCAGACTAATATATACTAGAGAGAGAGAAAGAGGGACTTATACTCGACATACATAAGTTAATACAAGAAAATATGACAATTTCCTTCGACAACTTAGGTGTCATCCTAAGAAAATATAAGTCATGGAAAATATGACTCCTCGGTGGAAAATAAATGGTATATTAAGTATTTATAAAGTACATGGACTATTATCATAAGGAAAAAGAAATGATAGATTAAGTGTTTATAAAAAGACAAGTATTATTATTATATGAAGTCTATCTATAAGGAAAATGACAGATAAAAGACATGGAGTGTTATGATATAAAGTATATCATAAGGACAAAGAAAATGATACATTGAGTCTTTATAAAAAGACAAGTATTATTATTATATGAAGTCTATCTACAAGGAAAATGATAGATAAAAGACATGGAGTATTATGATATAAAGTATATCATAAGGACAAAGAAAATGAAAAATTAAGTCTTTATAAAAAGACAAGTATTATTATTATATGAAGTCTATCTATAAGAAAAATGATAGATAAAAGACATGGAGTATTATGATATAAAGTATATCATCAAGACAAACAAAATGATAAATTAAGTCTTTATAAAAAGACGAGTATTACTATTATATGAAGTCTATCTATAAGGAAAATGATAGATTTAAGTCTTTATAAAAGACATCGAGCATTATGATATAAACTATATCATAAGGAAAAGGAAATGATAGATTAAGTCTTTATAAAAAAAGACATGGATTATTATTATAGGTTATGAAGGATTAAGTCACGAGTTAAACCTTTTATATTTTAATCCCCTCCAATAAAAGCATGATTTTTTTCATTAGATTTTCTATTTTTTCATGCTTTAATCTTGGCTTGATAGAAGGAGAGGTTCAGCTTAAATGAAAGGAATAAATCATCCCTGAACCTTGACAGTCGTGACCAATGTTTAGGGCAGAAACAGCTGCCATAATCTAGCATAAAAATTTGCCCGACAATTGCAATGGCAAATGCTATGTTTAGAAATTCTAGCCAAGGTAAGTGGAATAGCATGGCCTTATTAAAATAAATGAGTGATCTATATATATGGAGATGGGGGGGGGGAAGATACAGTGGACCTGATGGAGGATAATTTGGGAAGGGACACCTCTTTGAGAGCAGAGCATCATTTGGATGGGATGTTTGAAAGATCCAAGAGTCATACCAAGGGGATTCGACTGGGAAAATGTATTTTAACATGTTATATGTTGTTTACTTGCTAGATAATCGCTAACTCACCCTGGTATGCACCCCTTGATTATCGCGTTATGGAGAAGGCAGGTACACGCCATAAAATTCCTTTTTCGCTGTACAGGATTGGATCCATGGATGCTTTGACCAATATTAAGGTTTCGTAATTTTCGTATGCGGTCAAGATATAGGTATGTATTTACATCTCAAAATTGATGTATATATCTCGCTATATATGATTTCTGATATCACTATATATCGTTGATATAGATATGTACTTACATATCATAATGGATATATATATATATATATATATATATATATATATCGTTGTAGATGATTACTGATATCGCTACATATCGTTGGGTATGATTTCTAATTATTGTTGTATATATCGCTATATATATCGCTAATAGGTATAATGATGTATATATGTATCGCTGCATATAGTATAGCTCGAGTTTGTCTAAAAACCATGGTGTTCTTACCTGTCGATTCCATATTGCTTTACAATTTCTGATTTTGTTGGTTCTTGCGATCTACCTCGTTGTTTTAGAGGAAAATGCTTATCTCCCAAAAACCTGTCGGTTGGTATTTTTTAACCGGATTTTTTTGCATAGCGCCCATAGGTCCTCTCCCATGGCTTTGGGTCAAAGCTAATGGAATTTTGGGTGACCAGTATATTCTTTTTAATAGTCTACTTGATATCAGTTAGGGTTGTGCCCTAGTTAAGGTGCAGGGTGAGGACTTTCCCAACTCATCGGGTCTTAGGGCTAGTGAAGATGATCTTGCTTTAGGAGATATAGTCAAAATAAGACTCCCTCAAGGCTATTTCATTTCTTGTTTGTTACAAAATTGTATTTTCCCAATTGTGCCTTCAGGAGGAATAACTAATGTGAATGACGCTAATTGCTATCCATCACTCCCTTACATATTTTTCAATTTATTTGTGTGATCCTTTCTAAATTATTTGTATCAATTTATCTTTGGGGCTTCTTGTACATTATGGCTTGTCTTGTCTAAGCAAGTGAATTGTTGTAAAGCTGAGAACAACTACAAATGTGTATTTGTTGACAAAGTTAGGAATATTTTTGGTTGGTAAATGTCCTTTCGTTAATTAAGTGGGCTCTACCTTCGACTTAGATACCATGGATGAATAATATCTTGTAGTGAACAATCATTTATTTTAAATGAATTGGTGATCAAACCTTCTAGATTAATGAACTACGGGACTTGTTAGTAGTTGACAAATCATCCTATCATAGCTTGATCTTTGTAGTGATTAGTCCAGAGTTACCCTGGGAGAAAATTTATGAGGAATACAGAAAATAATGGAACGATGTTGTGCCCATTGTAATCTTTTGATGAAATAAATGTCACAAGATGTGACCCCCTTTTGGTGGAGGTAGCCCAAGTATTGGGTGAACCACGTACATTTGTGTCTATCTCATTTTCATGTGCCTGATTGTTTTAATTTCCTCACATTGTTTTCTGTACATATGATGTTGTTCTGCAACCTTGTTAATGGATTTTACTACTGTAGAAGATAATCAAGAAAAGTTAATATAATGATTTTGGTCCGAACATAGTATTGTTTTAAATGCACTATGATGATGAAAATGCTTGTAGTTTCCAACCAAACCACTAATAGATTAATGGTTAATGTTTTTGTAAAGATATGCTTTTTGTATGAATGAAAATGCATCTTATACTATTCATTATTTGAAATAAACAATGAATAGTCCGTCAAATCGATAATCTTTGTTTAAAAGGATGATAGCCCAAAAACTAGGTATCTTGATGGTGGATACATGGTGCCTAAAGATTTACCAGTAATAAAATAATTAATCCTTCAAGAGAGATCCATATTGTTAGTCGAAGGATCAAAAGAACATTGGAGTATGTATCAAATGACAGGTTAATTGCTACACATAAGTACTCTGCCAATGAGATTATTACTTAATGATGTGAATACTAGAAGTCATAAGAATAATGTTTGGTTTATGCTATCAATAGAAATCTTAGCGAATTTGATGCAAATTTCATGTTTGGTTCCTATAGAGGAGGATGGATGTAAACTGTCAAATGATCATTTTACAATGCATGTATTTTTTGGCATTAACGAATTTGTTTGGGCATGCTTCATTGAAATGCCATGTGAAATCTGCCACTAACATGATCGACTCATTTTGTAGTAACAACAAAACAAAAAATTTACCCCTTTTTCATACATAATGGCATTGAGGTATATGAGGTATGCTATAGTAGGACTGGGTTATATCACGTTGTTGGTTGGGGTTTTACTATGGGATTTTGATTCACCTTTAGGCCTGTGTTTACAAGGTTTCAGTTTGTAAAATAATGGTGTTGTTAGCAATGAATGGGAAACCTTGGGACTCTTAACAGAATCTACGTTTTGTTTATGTAAATAATGTTTGGTTTGGGCCTTTAATCCTGAGAAGTACCATTGCTTGCAATGGTTCCATAGCCCTTAGCACGACTATGTAAATTTCAATTGAAGACTTTAATGGTTTTTCTGTAAATAAATCTATCCTATGTTTTTTATATTGCGTTGTAATTTTTAAATCTTGGATTTATGTGGACTTCTCCTTCATGGATGGTGTATGTATAAACGTTTAATTTATTTCTTAGCTGTAATACTTGATAGCGTATGGGTTGAGGCCATGTCGTGTATGGCATGAGCACTCCCCATGGTTGTTGAGATAGCTTGGATGGTTGCAATTCTTTACTGTTTCCTTTATTAGTATGTAATGTGGAATGTGAAAGAGCCATGGCTGTAAACCCATGATGGCTATCATTTCTGTAGGTTGACTTGTTGATAGGGATACAATATCTGAGGGTTTACTTTTAAGGGACTGTGTATTTAGTTAATGTGGTGGAGGCCGCACTTATAGTGTGAGTGCAGACACAGGGTCTCACGATCTTGTTGTAGCGTTTTTAATTTGTTATTGTAGCCCACAAACACTCTTTGTATAGCGTGGCCTTGATAATTGTAGAACGACTCCACGGGATTCAAATCCTGGTTATTGTTCATTTAATGAGTATGTACATAAAATGGATGGTTGCGAATTGGGGCTTTAGGTGCCCATAGGATTCGATTCCTGCCATCTCTTGTAATTACTACGGACGATTTAAAGATTATGATCAGGTTTATATAAAAGAAATGATTCTTGTATACAAATGTAATTACATGGTTTTAATTGTTTAGATGGAATGAATGCATGGTTAATTAAATGGTTACTACATATATGTGTTTAAGCTTGATTCTATTATGGCCTGTGATTTGGGTTTGGATACCCACAGGGGTCGATACTACGACCCCTGTGCAACTTAAGGGTTTTAATTTAATTATTGAAATGTTACTGGGTTACTTATTATGTGATGGTCGTGAGTAATATTATATGGAGCTTAAATTATTTATGCATACGATTCTTATAATGTTTATTTAATGGAAAATGGTTTGTTACTTAATGTATATTTAATTATACAAACCTTGAAAGGTCTTCGCTCGTTTGTATCTCGGATTTAGTATAGAATGTTTATAAATTTTTCTTTAGATATAATTATTATTGGGTATATTAGATTTGTATTCTATTCGAGAACGGTTAATGCATATTTATAAATAGTGTTCTGGTTAGTTTACTTGTGAATTTTAAATAGGTAATACAGACCTAGGTTTTAAATGAAACCCTCGATCTGAGCTAGTATTTATTTAACATGGCTCTAGTGATAAATGGAATCTATGAGTAAAGTAAAATAGGCTAAAGAACAGCTATATAATAGACTTGAAATAAAACCTATCTTGCAATAAAACACAGTTTAAACAATAAGATACTACATAAGTAAACTTAAATGAATAAACTCTTGTAAATTAAGCACATGAAATAAATTGCAACCTAGGGTTATACTTTAAATATGTAAACCCTGGAAGATTTAAATAGAAAAACAAATACATGGGGTTAGGAGATATAATATGAAATTTTACCTATTTCATCCAACATTTTATGCTAGAAGATGAAACATGAAGACTAGGATCTCCTATGTGTAATTTTTGAAGCTCTGTTAATGGTTAAACCTGCACACTTAAATAACCAGCATTAAAAATTCATAGGCAAATCTTACCACTGTATTAGATGATCGAAACACTTGAGAACTACCACATTATACCAAACCATGACCCGAAACCGTTCTTGGTTTCAATCCAGATCCCCTTGAGTTGGATTCCAACATGAAAGTAGCTGAGAGCTCCTAAGGTAGGGTTTCCTAACTCGTATCTCAATTATGGATCAATTCCCCATTTCTTTGCAGGAAATTGTTCTCCAAGACTTCACTTGAGAATAAAATCGGAAGAATAATGACTCGGCCAAAATTCAAGAAACCTTGATTTCTTGATCTAACCCTCTTTTAATTAATTTGGGTAATTTTTAATACTTTAACTTAGGAACTTTCAACTAGTTCCTAATTAGACCTTTGTAGATATTGTACTATTTATTATCTTTTAATAATAATAAATAATGGATGGAGATTTTCTCTCTTTCTTTGATCATTAATATTATTACTATATTTATTCTTTATACATACCATGTATAAAATACATAATAATATAACATTTGTTAACTTTGGTCTTTGGGCATCATATACCATGATCCCTAGAGTTAATGGCACTTCTTCATTAAGTTCAAGAGGTATATGGTTAGGTTTAATAGGCTAGGAAACTCCAAACATCCTTGCATGTTGGATTCCCTCATATAACATGGTAGTTCTTCAGTACTTAACGAGAATACAGAAATTCAAAATTTCATTTAATCACTTATAAATAAGTCTCATGAGATCAATATTTTTCTCGAGTCGTTTTCACTTAGGAATTATTAAATTCTTTTCAGTAACCCCTAGCGCTTACCAGAGCCCATACTCAATGCTTAAACAGGGAGTTACAAACTTAGTGCAATTCCAGAGCTCTTCGCTCAACACTAATGCTAGGATGTACTTGTACGATACACCTAGGGATACAATGGACAAGGATCCGATGCTCGAGATCTTATGCTCAACATCAACATGGAATGCTCCATGGATTATGCCCAACACTTCCAATTATCTTTTCATGTGTTCCATAGCTTCTCGCTCAACAAAAATGTAAGTACTCATGTGCTCCCGAGCTCCTTGCTCAACACAAAACATTAATTACCCATGTGCTCCAAATATTCTCACTCAACACAAAACATCTCATCAATCATGTTCTTCATAGTCCACGCCCAACACAAACAAGCACATGTATATGATCAATAATTGGCTTATGCCCAATATATAAAACAAATCATCATGTTCATATGCAGTGGGATCTTCGAACCAATATATAAAAAAAAACATCAATATAACATCATAATCAATAGGCTCCTGCTTATTAGTGGTAGGTCTAAAATTCAGGATATTACATCCCTCCCCGCTTAGAACAACACCATCCCTGGTGTTCTAGGGACTCAGAATAAAATCATGAAACAAGGCGGGGTAAGCCTTTCTCATGGTGGCTTCATTCTCCCAAGTAGCCTCATCAACCTCAAAGTGCTTCCATCACTTTCAACTGGACTATGGTGTGCTTTCGGAGCTGCACCTCTCTCTTGTCCAGTATATGAAGAGACTCAGGGGAAAACTCCCCTTTAGGTTCGACCTGTAATAAGGACCAATCGATTACATGTTTAGTATCATAAACATATTTTTTTAACAAATATGCATGGAAAACATTATGGACACTTACGTGCGCAGGTAATGCTAGCTCGCATGCCACTGGCCCTTTCTTGGCCAGTTTTTCAAAGGGTCCACAAAATCTAGGTGCTAACTTACCACACCTACCCAAGCTCAATGAGGTTTGTTTTTCTTTTACTTTCAAGTAGAAATGATCACCTGTTTGGAATTCTTTATCTTTTCTTTTCCGATCCACATAACGTTTCTGGTAGTCTTGTGTTTCTTTAAGGTTCACCTCAACCTTGGTAACCAACTATTCCAATTCCATTAATAAATCAAGCCCTAACATGAGCCAATCCACCGGGCTATCCCAAGTAACCGGTGTTCTACACTTTCCTCCATGGAGTACCTCAAAGGGACTCATCTTGGTGGAAGTCTGATAACCGTTGTTATATGCAAAGTCTGCAAGATGGAGGTAATCCTCCCACTTCATGGGGTTTTTCATGACATACATCATAAGCATGTCCTCAAGAGTCCCATTTACTCTTTCTATCTACCCATCTGTCTATGAGTGATACGCAGTGCTAAAGTTCAATTACATCTCCAATCCGGAGAATAAAGATCTCCAAAAGTTTCTTGTAAACTTAACATCTCGATCTGAGATGATTGCCTTGGGTATTCCATGCAATCTAAATATCTCCTTCAAGAAAATATTATCAATGTTCACTTCCTTGTAGGTCAACTTCACAGGAATGAAGTGTGTTACTTTCGACAATTTCTCGATGACTACAAAAATAGAATCATTTTGCTTCTTACTTTTCGGTAGACCGATGATGAAATCCATTCTAATGACCTCCCACTTCCATTCCAAAATGGGTAACGGCTACACCAATCCCGAAGGATGTTGATTCTCCGCTTTGACTAGATGACATTCCTAGAAGCACCGCCCTACGAGGTAAATCCAGGAGGGTGTACTAAATTATAAGGCATTTGCAAGTGTACAATATAAGGTGCTTTTGGTAGTCATCGATTGAAGTGCTGCTTAAGTAAAGATCTTATCGAAGTGTTTCTTCCACCACTTTTTTTTTATTCCCCTTACTAATTTTTACCGATGCTGTGTGCTCTGCCATTTTATGGTAATTATTGCATCCTATAGGGCTGCTAAGGCATCTTGTTGGAATTAAAGTGAATAAAAAATCTTTGGGGACCATGATTACTCAGTCCATGTACATATGAGATTTGCCTAAAATGTTTCACATGATTAATTGCAAAGAAGCATCCTTCCCCTCCTTTTTTGGCATCAGATTGGAAGAAGGTGGTTCTACACACTTGGTTTATAGTACTTTCTATAGACAACCGATTGGTACATTATTAGCAACATAGAATTTGACGAAGAAGAGAAATATATTTCATTTTGAAGAAGACGTTTACTTGAATCCAATGATTAATAGATACAATTTCAACATAAGTAATGGATAACAACTTTTCCTCTTAAGGGTTTGAGTAACACATTGACAAGATGTTTTTTGTTTCTCTCTATAACAACTTTTCCTCTTAATGTTTTGACTAATACATTGATAAGATGTTTTTTGTTTGTATAAAATTGAAATGGAGCTAAATACCTCAAACTTAGACATTAATTTCATCTAAACTTTTAAAGTTTACCATATGTTTTATTCATAGAAAACTTTGATGATTATTTTTATTCACATACAAAACATCTGCAATTATGCAAATGCTAGTAAATGGCTTACTTGTTAAATACATGTGGAAACAGATTCAATAAAGGAATACAATATATACAAAAATCATAACTACTTAATAATAAAGAGTCATTAAAAAGAAATCATTTTTCAACATAATTTTAGTTCAATTGACTTCATCACCAAGGTATGGGTTCTAGAAAAGTTAAACTTTCACATTATACTTCTAACAACAATTCATGAAATGTAGAGTTATAAAACTGCAACATAATGTTTATCTAAAAGCGTAGATCAAATAAAAGAACTATCTAAAATCTTAAATATTCAGTTTTACTAATAGCATTAACTTCACCTTTTCCTAAAAGCATAACAATCCTAACAAATTTTGAAAACAATTAAAAAATAAAAACAACCTTAAAAAATAAATAAATATTTATTAGTTTAAAATAACATACCAGTATCACTATGAAATCATGGTAACAAAACAATACAACTTGTATTGTATTGGCTTTTCATTTTCCAATGTCTTACAATCCCACAACATAACAATCAATCGAACTTAATTGGTGAGAAGTGAACAACAATAACTCAACAATCTAGAAAATACACATCTCTCATCTGCCTTAGAGAGGAATGTGCTTTCAAACCTCCATATATGATTTGGTTTACCTGCTTCTTTATACAATCAAAACAAAACAGATCCCCATTCGGACACTGTACCATATCTTCTAATCGAAATCCCCAATAACAGCAACAACCGATCCATTTCTTCTCCGTCGTAACTGACTGGACATAGATGAATCTCTATTCCGAGTGGGGGATTATTGCTCATCCTCTCTCCATCTTCACCACTAAGAGTGTCAGGCATTTTATCACCTTCCTTCTCCACTGGTTATCACCTTCCCGTTGCCTTTGTCATTCTAGGAATTACTAAACCCTTCCATGAAAGAAGGGATTTCATCTTCTACAGTCTTATGAATTCCTTCTCTTGAGACTTCTGAAGCTCCTGAAGGTCCATCATTTGACGAATATTTTTCTTCCGTCTGAAGATGATGAACTTGCAGCCATATTTCCCAAATTCAAAAAAGACTTTTTCGGAAATGTGCTGGAAATTCCACTCGGAGCGCGCTTCACAGAATAAGAAAACCAATAATGTTAGAAAACAAGTTAAGCCATAATCATCAAATAAGACATAGTTAAATACAAAAATAAACTAGTCAAATTGAACCGAGCGACGACATAGGTTTCATAGTTTTCCAAGCCATCATTTGTTTTCATAAGTCGCTAATAAGCTAGCAAAACTACAGTTTTGAAGCCGACATTATCAAGGTAAACAAAAAATAGAAATATTTTTTTTTTTATTTAAATTAATTTCAAATTTATTTGTAAAATAAGGATTTATTTAATTTTTATTTAAATTAGGTAAAAATTTGTTTTAAATTATATTTTGACTTAATTGATTTGTTGTAACCATAAAGCTTTGTTCTTAAAATATTAGTTTATTAAAAAAAACTCACATAATAAGATCTTTTATCTTATTTTCAAAAACATTTATTTTAATAAAATTGTTTTTTTTTTAATTTATTCCCTAAACTTGCATTGTACATGGATCTAGGTCTTCTATTATCAAGAACAAACCCAAAAGAGGAAGGATATGTCCATCATTGTTACAAAGCATTATGAAAAAGCTATCTCTAGTCATCTACAAGATTCATACAATAAAACTATCAAAGTAATAGTCTAAAAACAAATCATGCCAGTTTGATAATCTCATTATATATGAGAATTAAGTGAATATTTTTGAGGGGTCTTTTCTTCTTGAACCAACCAATAGCTAACTTGGAGTATCTCAAAAATTTGTAAGTGTTTGACTTCTTTCAAAAAAGTTACATATATTGACACCTCAAGGTCATCAACTCAAATTTGTTACTTATATGTGGTCCCACACTCAAGCTGCAACTTTATTCAATGATAATTAGACCCAAAAAAATACCCCCAACACCACTCATCATTGGATTACCCTAAGCAACTCCCTCAAAGTATAAGAAACGAACACATTTATCAATGGGTTCTTCCACAATGTTTTGAACTTTTTGGAGCGTATCCTCTTATGGGAAATAAATAAGGACATCGAATCCTTTTGGTACACAAAAAACTGGTAGATTCTCAAAAATAGCCTTATTTGTAGAGCCCCAAAGTCCCTAGAGGAAAATAATAGGTAATGCTAAATGAACCCGGTAAGCTAAGTTATTGCACCAAGCTTTGAGAGATTAATCAAGTGAAGGACCATCCCAATTGAAAGGAATACGATAGACTTGTGATGTGTGATCCCACATCAATTTAATGAAAGAGAAGAGATAAAAGATACTCAACACAGTGTTTATTAACTTTACACAAAGGACATATGATAGGACCACTCTAGAATTTTATAAGAATAAGATCCCATGCTGCGATATTGTTTGAGAAGGAAAGCCATAAAAAAACCTTAGTCTTAAGAGGACATTTATGCCTCCAAAATGTTGCATGCCACTAGGACAGATTTAGATTATCCTCTTCTTCTCAGATAATTAGGTAACCAATGTTGGTGGAGTAGGATCCCCCTTCTTGTTTTCTTGATCGAATAAGTGCATCCTCATAGTATTTCAAACTTGTATGACTATCTTTTAACATATTGATATACCTATTTCATGAAACCTTATCCTCCTATCTCAAAATTCAAATCTTCTGCATTAAGCCATTCTTGAGACAAAACAATAGTATCTGTTGTATCACTACTTTGCTCCAAAGTAATAACCCTATTCTCTTAGACCTTCCACCAAAGTAATTGGAAGTATGTGAGCCCCTCCACATCCTCTCGATACTATCCAAATCTCACCTTTCTTCCATTTCCTATGTCTCATTCCAAAAAATCACCAAATACTAGAAAAGCCAATAATAAAATAACAAAGTAACAAAATAACAAAATATTTAGAAATACTAGAAATTTTACAAAATAACAAAATAACCAAATACTAGAAATTTAACAAATTAGAATATATTTAGAAGCAAGTTATATTCAAAAACATATACATTTTGGAATGTTTTTCACGTGATTTAATAATTTTTAATTATGCTAGAAAATAATTCGATTATTATTTTATTATTCTTTGACACAAAGGTTAAGAATAAAACATTACCTTTTTAATAAAATATGCTGAAGGGGAACAAAAGTGGATATAGCTGTTGAAAGAGTGTTTGTTGAACCACAAGAGGAAAATGACAAGTGGCAAAGATCACTGAGTGAAAACTCAAGTTGCAGGAGGCATCATTCCCAAAAATGAGGTATGCACTCCTAGTTGAGTTGCTAAAGAGCAGAAGGCTCATAAATGACCACGTCCTAGGCAAACTACTATTTTAACTCATTCCCTAAGCTTTACTATTTTAACCTTGAAAAAAACACAATTTATATTAATAATAAAAACCTCATTGTGGAGAAATCAAAAGGTCTATATCATCACAATTTATTAATAGTGTTTCATGCCACTAGGATAGATCTATATTATCCTCATCTTCTAAGATAAATAGGTAACCAATGTTAGTGGAGTAGGATGCCCCTTCTTGGTTCCTTTACCAAATTAGTGCATCCTCACACTATTTCAATCCTATATGACCATATTTTAATGAATTGATACACCTGTTCCATGAAACATAATCCTCCTATCCCACAAAATTCAAATCTTCTGCTTTAAGCCATTCTTGAGAGAAAACAATAGTATTTGTTGCATCACTAAAATCCTCCAAAGTAATAAAATTGTGTTCTCTTTGATATTCCACCAAAGCAATTGGAAACATCTGATCCCCTCTACATAATGTCTATCATATCTCACTCTAACCTTTCTTCGATTTCCTATGTTCCTTTCAAACAAGTCACTGAGTGTTCACCAATGACTCGAAAATTCAATAATAGTGTTTTCTACATAATGGACGTATTTCTAAAGGACTTCTCTATGCATCTAAATCATTCATCCACTTATAAAGGGGCTATATATTTATGATATACAACCAACACCCATAATCCTTCACCTTCTACAACTCTCTAGACCCCTTTAATAGCTAGATTTGTTGTAAATCAATCATTAGAGGAAATTTGAGGTCTAAAATGGGCCTCCTAAGGAAAATAATAAAATAATAGTTATTAATTTTGGAAGAAGAATGAAAAAAACTACTTTTTGTGTTCGTATTTTCGACATATCTCTCTGTGTTTTGACTCAAATTCTAAGCGAGAGAGCTCATTGGATGCGGAATTTAATTCCACATCCAACGAGTACCCACACTACATCCTTTTGACGGACCCTGCTACCCCAGAAACAAGAAATACCTGAAAAAAACATGATGATGATGTCATCATCACATTTTTTCAGGTATTTCTTGTTTCTGGGGTAGTGGGGTTTGTCAAAAGTATGAAGTGTGGGTACTCCTTGGATGCAAAATTAAATTCTACATCCAACAAGCTCTCCTGATTGAAATTTGAGTAAAAACACAGGGAGATATGTCAAAAATACGAACAGAAAAAGTAGTTTTCTTTTATGACAAATATGCCAATTCAACCATTATGGTTGACTCATTTTATTGAAATTCTATTGGTTCTTGAATTCCAACTCACAAAATTTATTGTTGGCGCGTTTTATTATAAGGCCCATTTTAGACCCCAAATTTCCTCTAATGAAGGGTTCTTTAGACCCAATCCATCCATATTACCTTTGGCCTTGCAATTTTATTCCATGCATCCTAGTATAATGAGAAGCCCTCTTTACAACCCTTCCATAGAAAATTACTGCTATGCTTCCTGATTTGGTCCAAAGTTCTAATAGAAACTTATGCCAAAGGAACCCAATAATCAAGGATATCTTCTAGAACTCGTTTCACCAAGATTAGGGGTCCCCCTCTACTTATCCATCTATTTCATAACAACAAATATATTTTTCCAATATTACGGATTAACCGAGACAAATCCCTTTTTTGATAGGAATTTGTCTTTAAGTCAAATCCTAAATACGTGATCCCATTATAAATGTTCACCAATGGGAAAGATAAATCATCACAAAGCTAGTCAATATCCTCGTGTTCTATGTTGAGAAAGGAGACGTGTGATTTTCTGATATAATAACCCATACATGTAGCATATTCCAACAATTTCAAAAGACCTTGTAGCTAGAGAAATTCCCTCTTAGATCTATTAGAAAATATCACAACTTCATTAAAAAGGTAAATGCATAACATAACAAGACCACCCATAGAAATGCCTCTAAATAAAACATTTATCATTTAGAATAATTATGCTCAACCCTTTAACCACGAAAATGAACAAGAGCAGAGCCAAAGGAAAACCTTGTTGAAGGCCCCCACCGAATCTGGAAAAAGGAGATCTATATATTTGTTTATCAAAACAATAAAAGAGATAGAAGAAACACATGCCATGATCTAATTAACAACCTATAAGTCAAAGTGTAATATCCTGAATTTTGTATCTAACACTTATAGGCATGAGCCTATTGATTATGATGTTGTCTTGATATTTTATTTTGATATATCGAGTCAAAGACCCCACTGCATATGAACATGATGATTTGTTTTATATATTGAGCGTAAGCCAATTGTTGAATATATATATATATATATATATATATATATATATATATATATGCTTGCTTGTTTTGGGAGTGGACCTTGAAGCACATGACTGATGAGATGTTTTGTGTTGAGGGAGGAGCTCTCGAGAAAATGGGTGATTAATATTTTTGTTGAGCGAGGAGCTCTGGAGCACATGAGTACTTACATTTGTGTTGAGCGAGAATCTCTTGAACACATGAAAAGATAAGATTTGGAAGTGTTGGGCATAATCCCTAGATCCTTCCATGTTGATGTTGAGAATAAGATCTGAAGCTTCAGATCCTTAGCCATTGTATCACTAGGTTTATTGTAAAAGTACATCCTAGCATTAGTGTTGAGCGAAGAGCTCTAGAATTGCTCTAAGTTTGTAAGTCCCTGTTAAAGCGTTGAGTATGGTCTCTGGTAAGCGCTAGGGGTTATTGAAAAGAATTTAATAGCTTTCGAGTGAAAACCACTCGAGAAAAATATTGATCTCATCACACTCATTTATAGTTGATTAAATGATATTTTGAATTTATGTATCCTCATCAATTACTGAAGAACTACCACGTTATCTAAGGGAAATCCAACATGCAAGGGTGTTTAGAGTTTCCTAGCCTAGTAGACCTAACCATCTACCTATTTGACCTTAATGAATAAGTGTCATTAAGTCTAGGGATCATGGTATATGATGCCCAAAGACAAATGTTAACAAATGTGATATTATTATGTATTTTATACATGGGATTTATAAAGAATAAATATAGTAATAATATTAATGATGAAATAAAGAAAGAAAATCTCCATCCATTATTATTTATTATTTAAAGATAATAAATAGTCCAAAACCTACAAAAGTCTAATTAGGAACTAGTTGAAAGTTCCTCACTTAAAATATTAAAAATTACCCAAAATAATTAAAAATGGTTAAATCATTTGACTGGAAATTCTGTCTATAAAGTCTCTAGCCAAGGAAAGGCTTGGGGTTCTAATCTATCATTTGGAGGAGTCATTTTCTGCCTGTTTTTCTCTCAAGTAAATTCTTGGAGAACATTTTCCTTGCAGGAAAAAGGAGAACTAATCCAGACCTAATATACCAAATAGGAATCCATACCTTAGGAGCTCTAAGCTACTTGCATGTTGGAGTCCAGCTCGGGAGGATCCGAATTAAAACTAGGAATGGTTTTGGGTCATGATTGGGTGGAACGTGGTAGTTCCCAAGTGATTTGGTCATCAAAAAGAGAGGTCAGATTTTCCTTTGAATTGTTAATGCTGGTTATTTGAGTGTGCAGGCTCAGCTATTAAAAGAGCTTCAAGTTAAAGGTATGAAACCCTTGACTCTGTGTTCCATTTTTCTAGATTAAATGCTCTTTATGCTAGCTAAACGATTGCATTGCATTTCCTAACCCTATGTGTTTGTTTCTATGGTTAAAATTTGCTAGGGTCTGTATTTTTAAATATTAACCCTAGGCTGTAAGTTATTTTCTATACCAGATTTATCTAGGGTTTATCCAATAGTTTACTTGTGCAAGTTTAATTTATTCATAAATTTTTATCAAGGGTTCTACACCCTAGTTTTAATTCATGTATTATTTTTACTCGATTAATTATAAACTAGGTTTTATTTCACAACTAACACCTATCTGCTTTTTGGCCTTTTTATTTTACTAGCATATTTCATTTATCACCAAAGCCATGTTAAATTAAATACTAGTTCAGACCTAATGTGTCATTTAAAACCTATATCAGGATCCATCTAATTAAAATCAATAGTAAACAAATAAGAATACTAATTACAAGTATAAATTAACAATTCTAGAATGGAATTAGAAATCAAATCAACTAAGTACATATTAGAAGTAAATCCACATTAAATCAAAGATAAATAAACCTTTAAAGACCTTTTGTGGTGTGCATATTTAAATACACAATAACTACTAAAGAATTCCATTAAAAATAACATCATCATAAGCAAATAGGTAGAGTAAGTATCGTGACCATTCTTTGGTCCACGATCAAATCTCTTTTCCTATTTAAAAATCCACAGTCCTAATATTTTAAATCCACGTAATCAAAACATATGCCATAAAAATCTAATAGTACCATTTAATATTGCTCACAGCCATAGTATAGTAAATTAACCAAAAGAAAATCATAATCATTAAATAAAGAACTCAATCTTTACATTAAGGTCGTAGGAACGAATCCTGTAGACTATCTTTGCTATTCACAAACATAAGCACGATGCCTTCATATTAAAACCTACAATAGTTAATAATACACAGAAACCAAATTTATAAACTACATTATAAATATTTTACACAATCCAAGTAAATATACAGGAGAGGGCATGAATGAATCCTATGGGATTTAATAAGAAAATACATTCGCTACAGCAAGGTCACAAGACCCTAGGTTCTGCACCCATGATGTAAGCATGACCATGACCACAAATAACTAAATACACATTCCATTTAAAATTAAACCTACAGCAACGATAGCCATCATGGGATTTCACCCATGGCTCATCCACATTTCACATCGCATGATAAAAAAATGAAAGAATAAGATATGTAACCATTCAAGCTATCGCAGCAACCCATTGGGAGGGATCATGCCATACATGGCATGGCCTCAACCCATTCGTTGTCTAGTATTAATAGCTAAGAATAGGCATAAACAAATATACACAGACCATCCACGCACATGAATGTCTCATGCATTACAAGTTTTATAAACACCTATCGCAGCATAAAAATGTACACACAGTCTAGTCCATTAACCATTTCCAAAAACGTAAACGTAGGATATATTTTATTTTTCTTAAGATCCCCAAATCAAAAATACGATTTACATAAACAAACGTAGTGTGCTAAAACTCCCAAGTTTCCCCAACTCGTTACTGACATCACCCTCATTCTTTTTACAACCCAAACCCTTGCAAACACAGGCCCAAAGGAAAATCGAAATCCCACAGTAAAACCCAAACGACAATGATATAACCCAGTCCTACCCATAATGCTGAGAGGAGAGTACGATGACATAATCCTTGAACTGGCTGCAAGCTCTAAGGTGTCCCACTCGTCGCTTACCCTGTCACCTACAACCACCAAAATGATGAGGATGAGAAGTATGACAAAGAAGGAGCCACTAAACAAGTATAAAACACAGAAATGAAATTAATGAAGCTTACCTTCATAACCAAGGCGTCTTCTCCATTAGCAGTGCAGAGCCAAGACCACAACCATCCACAGACCAAGCAAAATGACCATACGATTCATGGAGCCAAGCCCTAATCTTGGGCTGCCCCAAACCCCAAGAAGCATTAATGGTGCCTGCTTGGTGTCAACTACCAATCCCAAACCCACTTTTCCATAGTTTGCATTTGATACATTAACGATGGTTTCCATTTGATGCATGGTCTTCAACCCCATCGCATAAGTGACAAAACCATATGTTATATCACTCCACCCCAATGCTTAAGGTAATGAATAGTGTAATGCCTAGTCCATGCCCTTTATACGTTAACCCATAGTCAATGCACAAGGTACAAGGTATAGCATAAGGCATGCATTGTATAACCATAGGATTAAGACTTAATACATTGCATGTTCCCTACTTGCTTAATGCTTGAAAACCATGGCATATGAAATATGCCATGGTAGTATTTGCTACGAATAAAATCAATGTTTGGTCTGTACCACCAAAGTTTAAAACCTATCAAGAGAAAATAAAATACATGTTAATACTTTAAATGCAATGAATATAAATTACGAATAGACTAAGAGTTAAATAGTGGATCTGAAATTATGAATAAATAGAAGGTAACACATATATAGTTTATATATGTTAAACAATTAATGAAGATCGTAATTACCTTGCTATTGATCTGATTCTATAAGGAAGTGTAATAACAAACAGTAGGTATGTTAATGATCAAAATGTTTAGCGCTCTTTAAAATATCTATTGCTAAGTATAATATGCATACAAAATAGAAGAGGTGCCTTAGTGCAAACCAAACTGAGTAAGCCTACTAGACAAGTAAACACTTTACCTCTCAGATCGTCATGGGAGAACTAGTCCCGATAGTGCACCGACTTTAATTCCAAAAACAAAGTTAAGTTAGAACCATATAAATAACAAGTAAGACTATGCAGAATGAAGAAAGCATATAATCAAGTAATGAAACATACACAACAATGTATAACTATAAGAATCAAAGTAGAAACAAGCATTAGTACATCATAGTAGAATACAGTAATTTTCACAACTGAAAGTAAGATGATAGAATGTAAGAACAGCTTATGACCAAATAGTGGTACAACTAGTGTATGTTATATTCATCAAGTTGAATAATGTTTTGTTTAGGTAGTTTTAACTAGCCTAATAATTTTTTTTTTCAATTTTTGGGGACATTACAAGTGGTATCACAACCCAGTTTCAATACTAAGAGACCTATGGGTGCACCAAGCATTTACTGCAAAGAAAATAAAGTATTTTATTAATTGTGTTACTAATAGAAAAGTTTCCTGTTATTTATAATTTTTGAAGAATTACAGGATGTGTCTCATGAGGCATCCCTTTTCGCTTCACCTTTTCCTTCCTGATCTCTGTTGATCCTTCATGTTTCTCCTCAAGTTGTTGTCACTCAAGACCTGTAGTTTCCTACAACAAGATCGGGTCTAGCCCAAGTAATTCATGTCAAAATCATATTTCAATATTAAACATAAGCCATGGGTCCATTTGCATTATAACAATCTGCAATTTATTAGTATCATACATCCAATTATTTTCATAATGCAATTTATTCATCAATAAAACATAATTACTACCCTTTGGATGTTGGTTTTATCTCCAACCTTTGGATAGTTATGACATCCTCGACTGAGGAAATCCTTTCTTCACATTACACATTAAGCATATAACAGTATAATTACTTAGAAATTCGTTTAATATGTTTTACGTTTGTTATGTTTCCCAAACTCCCTTGAGTTCCTTTTCCATTCTCATGTGGACTTACAACAATTTCTGAGGTTACTCTCCCTTTTAACCACTAGTTAAAAATTTTCTCCTTAGTGACATCAAACAGTGTCCTGTCTTCCAGATTTCCAGCTTTTCCTAGGTCTTATTCTTGCCACACCAATGTGTTGACACGACAATCACTTTCCTAACACCATCGTGCTCCTACAGCATATATGCCTAACACCAATGTGCTCAGGCGGCAATCACTTGCCTAACACCATTTTGCTCCTGTAGCATTCAATTTTTCCTTGCTCATATTTAGTATAAAATTTCAACTTTGACTATTCGTACACACACTCCTTGGTGCTTAGCATGACGTTACTATCATTTTCCCGATTCATGAATCGGCTACACGGTTAGTCAAAGAATCTATTGATAACCCAGAATTTCATTAATTAATTATCTGAATTTCATAAGTTGCAGTGATTTTAATCATCATTCATGAGTTATATAACCCTGTAAATCATTTAGAAAAATTACTCCTTACTCATTTATGAGCAATTGAGTGCAACTTATATACGCAGGAGGATTTATATATCGTAGTGCAAGTCGATTGCAACAATGGTCATAATCTTGGTGAAGCCTGCAATGTCAGTATATAAACAACATCATCCATGGTTAATCCTTGGTTTATAAAACCTAGAAATTCGACAATGTATAATAAGTAAGACATCAACCATACTTAACCTCATTATTTGAGGCAGTAAATTATTTTTACTAACAGTCAATTTCGACTGATAGTATTCCTAGCATATCCTGCAATGTTAGCATATAACATTATACAACATTCATCAATTATTTTAAATATATGCATACATCTTTACTCATTTATATTTGGATCATTTCTAGTGAAGGGATATTCCAACTTTACACCACATTCATAAGTGGCAATGCTAGGGACATGGAAATTCCAATAACATCAGTAATTCGAAGCTAACTGCTTACCATAATTTCATATCTCAACTACTTATGTCATATCTTATAACTTTTCTAGTTCATCAAAATGAGAGCCTTTATATAGGTGTACAACACATCATGCTATTTACCTTAGCTGTATTGTAGTCCAAGTGCATAAGCAGTCTAGTTTTCCTTTTTCCCTTTCCTAAAGAATACTATAAGGAATGTTGTCATTCTTGTGAAAATGTATAATATGATCAATAATACCATTGAATATGTATAAATAGTTCAATGCACAGAACCCAAATTCTGGCACACTAATAATTATATTTAAAGGATACATTATAATAGTGGTATTATTGTAACTAACTTGAATTCTCTTCCCAACAACTCTGAAATTCAGGTCCTACATCCATTTAGCATGCTAATGATATTCAACATTCACAAGTTAACCAACAACTTCTGATCAAAAAGTTAACATTCATTTTCTGGGAATTTATTGTTACGCACAGGTTTAGAAACCGAAT
This sequence comes from Pseudotsuga menziesii, assembly GCA_001517045.1. NCBI lineage: Eukaryota > Viridiplantae > Streptophyta > Pinopsida > Pinales > Pinaceae > Pseudotsuga > Pseudotsuga menziesii. The sequence continues at coordinate 551,611 of LPNX010126680.1, read as the reverse complement.
AGCATTCACTTTTCTTATCATTCCCTTATTATGTGTAATAACTAACAATTTCCTACATTTTATTAGTTCACGATATCCATACTAAAATAACCAAACATAACTCTTCCTTATGACATGTGCATTTAGGACCCAATTCGTATGATAGTTATGTGCATACATATAGGTGAAAGGGTTTTTTGTTCAAAACTAATGGACCCAAATCTTGAGAACCATTACCGCCTCCTACCTTTGATCTCAATGCTCAATCAATAACTTTTTTTTGGATTTTCTTAGTCATGCACCTCAACCAAATTATTCATTACCAACATTTATATGCAATCGTAGGTGTTCAACTAACATGTACCGATGTATCCATATGATTTAGTGCAATTTGTTTGTTCCTGGTTTGCATGAAATTCCAAATATAAAGAGGTGTTTCATAATGTTAGTATTCATTTGATACCATTTCTATTTTGTAAAATCTTGACAATATAATATATGCCTTTAGCATAGCTACTATTTTAGCATTACTTGCATTTGTGCTTAAACCCTTTTACTATGTCATAGTTTGCGGCAAAACTTTTAGAGAGTTTACAAGGGTAATATAGTTACTCCTAAATCATCAACTTATCAAGTTCCCTTTTAATAGCTACCTTGATATCCTCAAGGAATTCAGGTAAGTTATGTATGTATATTTATATCTACATATCTATAACCATATTGTTGGTTTTTCAACATTAAGCTAGCATTATGCTAGGATCTTTACTGAGAGAATAACGAGCACAGCAATCAAAACACAAGAGACAATGAACACAGTGTTTTCCTCGGGGAAACCATAAAGGATAAAACTCCGCAACTTCCTCAGAGATAGAATCAGCACCAAAACAATAAAATCCCCAAAACAGTAAGTGATCTCCCAACAGCAGTAATCTTCTTCTTGACTAGCCCAAGTAACTTCTCCTTCCTCAGCTATGCGCTACACTTGAGTGTGGATGAGTTGTGTGTGATAAATAGAGACTCCAGTTCTCTATTTATACTAATCCTGACATGACTAAAACCCTACTAGGGCCGACCTCTACCAAGAGAGTCTAATAACCCTAGTGCCCCGAAACTGCGGGGACTTTAACCCTTAGACAATCGGAGGGTTACTCACTATGACTTGACATGACTTGTTTACATTATTGATCCTCCTAATCGAAACATCGGGGCATGACAACATGAATCAAATACATAATATATACATCCCAGAATAAGCATCGGGTTACAATACATAAGATACATAGATGAATACATTCCGAAGTTACAAATACATCAACACTCCCTCGTAACTAGGAAGGTATTCTTTGACACAATTTTCAGCACTAGTCTTCTTCTCTGTATCAATTGGATCATCTCATCATCTGCATCTCAGGTCTTCTTGAGTCTTCAAGTCATCAGATCGGGATCATCTCTTAATCTGGATCATCATGGGACATCATCATTGGATCTAGATCATAACTCGATCTGGTTCATCATGTGCCATCATCTCTGGATCTAGATCATCACTCGATCTAGATCATCATGAGGCATCATCACTGGGTCTGGATCATCACTCGATCTGGATCATCATGAGGCATCATCACTGGGTCTGGATCATCACTAGTTGTCATCACTGGTTCTCGATCATCACTTGATCTGGATCATCACTGTTGGATCATCATCACTGGATCTCGATCATCACTCAATATGGATCATCACTGGCTATCATTACTGGATCTCAATCATCACTTGATCTGGATCACCCCTGGTGCTATCTCATGATTCTTCTCGTCACAGGAAGTTCTACAGAGCCATCCCTTTTTCATGTTGGTTGTAGGCCTAGCCTCCATGTAGATCTTCTTCAGCACTTATATCTGACCTACTCATCAGAAGGGCCCAGCACTCACATCCACCAGCATGATAAGACACAACTACTATCATCTATGAAAGGGCTTCAGCACTTACATCTGAACTACTCATTAGAAGGGCACAGTACTCACATCCATCCAGGTTAGAACACATCCTACTCACAATGATGGAATATTTCTGCACTTCCATCCAGGCCGGAACCACATCCTGCTCACAATGATGAAAGAACTTCGTTCTTTCACCCAGGCCAGAACCACATCCTGCTCACAATGATGGAAGATTTCCTCACTTTCATCCAGGTCAGAACCACATCCTTCTCACAATTATGGAAGAACTCTGTTCTTCCACCTAGGCTGGAACCACATCCTGCTCACAATGATGAAAGACTCTCATCCAGGCGGGAACACATCCTGCTCACAATGATGAAATATTTCTGCACTTACATCCATCCAGGTGGGAACACATCCTGCTCACAATAATGGAAGGGATTACACTCACATCTGATCGTGTAGGAACCAATCCCACATTCATATCAGAATGGCCCCCATTCCTCCTCGACTGAGCTACCTGGTAACTGACTAGGTGCCTCCATTCTCCTAGAGAATGGCAGTTTCCCTTACATCCGACCTGCTCGTCGAAATGGCCAACACTCACATCTGACATGGGAGGAACTTAATCCTTTAACCATGACAGAATGGTTTATCTCTTACATCTGATCAAGTGGGAACACATCCCTCTATCACATCAGAATGGTGACTCAATCCTAGACTGAGTTTTCCTGGTACCTCACCAGGCAGCTCCATTCAAAGAATGGCAATTGCCCTTACATCTGTCCTACTCGACAAAATGGCCAGCACTCATATCTGACATGGAAGGAAGCAATCCTCTCACCATGACAGAATGTCTCAGCCCTTACATCTAACCATGGAAGGAACCAATCCTCTCACCATGTCAGAATGGCTATCGATCTCATCACTTTCTCTTGGAGGAAACCTCGATCTGGAGAACACCAAGCGTCTCCCTGAAGTACTCAAACTTCAACCTAGCCAATGGCTTCATTAGTACATCAACTATATGTTCCTCCATCGCAACATACTAGAGCTTCACTACTCCCCTCTACACTATATCCCTGATATAGTGATACTTGATCTCGATATGCTTAGACTTGTCATGGAACACTGGATTCTCTGACAACTTTATGCAACTCTGGTTGTCACAATGTATACAAGTAGCATCCAACTAGAGATCAAATATATCATACAGTAGCTTCTGCAGCCATACTGCCTCACGACCAGCTAAACAAGCTGTGACATACTCTGCTTCAGCTGTACTCAGTACCACAAAGGATTGCTTCCTGCTAAACCAAGAGATCACACCTGATCCCATACTGAAGCAATAACCTGAAGTGCTTTTCCTATCAATGGAACTACCTGCCCAATCTGAATCAACATAACCCTCCAGGTTAATCTTTTGATTCGCATCGTACTTGAGTCCATAATCAACTGTACCTTTCAGGTACCTCAGAATATGCTTTGCAACAGTCAAGTGAACACTCCTCGAATCTGTCAAGAACTGGCTCAAGGTGTTCATAGCAAAGCAAATGTCTAGTCTCATGTTCATCAGGTACATCAATGACCCAATCATCTGATGATACATCGTAGCATCAACTAACTTTGATGAAGCATCACTCAATAGCTTCAGGTTCGATGCCATAGGTGTGGCCATAGCCTTGCAGTCCATCATCCCAAACCTCTTCAGGATCTCTACTGCATACTTCCCTTTTCCAAGGAAGATTCCATCTGTAATCTGCCACACCTCCATACCTAGAAAGTAATGCATCATCCCCAAGTCCTTCATTTCAAACTCAGCAGCAAGCTTTCTCTTCATATCAGCAATCAACCCATCTGTACCCATCACAAATAGATCATCTACATATAGTAGTAGCATCACTGGGTTGCCATCCTCAACCTTATAGTAAAGGTTGGAATCTGCTTTACTTTTGGTAAAGCCCAAACTGGATAGAAAGCTATCAATTATACCATACCAGGTCCTGGGTGCCTATTTTAAACCGTACAGGTCTTTCTTCAATTTGCACACATGAGACTCCCTGTCATGTGTCTCAAAACCGAGTGGTTGTTCTACATACACTTCCTCTTCCACTACACCATTCAACAAATCAATATTGACATCCATCTGGTGTATCTTCCATTTCATCACTGTAGCCAGATCAAGTACTGATCTGATGGAAGTGTATCTGGCTACAGGTGCAAAGGTTTCTTCATAGTCTATTCCTTCTTTCTGAGAGAAACCCCGAGCTACAAATATTGCCTTATATTTTTCAATGCTACAGTCTGCAGCATGCTTGATCTTGTAGATCCATTTGGAAGTTACAATTGACTTCCCTTGTGGTCTTGGGACAACATCCCAAACATCATTTTTCATGATCGATTGATATTCTTCGATCATAGCATCCTTCCATTATTTCTGTTATGCCACTTCTTCATAACTGGAAGGTTCTTTATCAATGAAATCACATAGTAAAGCTACATACTCGGAGCAAGATCTGGTCCTCTTTCTTTCTCTGTGATTCTCTTCTGGAGCCCCATATCTTTCCGCACCTTAGATAAGTTCACATACCCAATCAGTTTTTCTCTTATGAGGATTCTTCTCTAGAGGTGGATCTACAGGTCTTTGTGGTTCTTTGAATTCTCTATCTTCTTCTTGAGCTTCTTCATTCATGGTTGTATCATGAATTCTGGGTACTTCTTCTTCTTCAGGTTCTTCAGAAGGTCTCTTTTTGGGTTTGTTGTAAGCTGTGTCTTCATCAAATGTCACATCCCTGCTGACATCAATCTTCTTCTATCCTGGGAAATATATTCTGTAAGCCTTCGAGCTTTCAGAGTATCCCACAAATATACCCTTCTTGGCTGAAGGATCTAATTTTGTTCTCTTCTCTTTTGGAATGTGTATGTACACAGGGCAGCCAAATATTCTGAGATGGTTGACTTCTGGTTTCTTACTGGAGAAGACTTCTTCAGGAGTCTTGTTCTCAAGTACTCTATGTGGAGTACGGTTCTATACATACATCGATGTTCTAGCAGCTTCCGCCCAAAGATGCATAGGAAGATCTTGATCATGAAGCATGGCTCTTGTAGCTTCCAAGATAGTTTCGTTCTTCCATTCCACAATCCCATTCTGTTGTGGATTATAAGGAGTGGACAACTCCCTCTTAATCCCTAATTCTTTACATAGCTCTTTGAATTCATTCGAAGTGAATTCTCCACCATTATCCGATCGAATGGTTTTGATCTTCTTTTCAGTATGGTTCTCGATCAAGGCTTTGAATTCCTTGAACTTACTGAATACTTCGTCTTTGTTCTTCATGAAGTAAACCCATGTCTTTCTAGAAAAATCATCAATAAAAGAAACATAGTATGCATACCCTCTTAGTGAGTTTGATGACATCAGACCGCATACATCGGAGTGGATGATTTCTAGTATGCTTTTTCCTTTGCTTTCGCTGTTGGGAAATGTCTTCTTTGTATTCTTCCCTCTCGCACATCCTTTGCAGATCCCATCATGTTTTGCTTGAAATTCTGGAAGACCTTCAACAACTTTGCTTGCAACAGGTAGTGCTCTGTAATGCACATGTGAAAGCCTTCTATGCTGAAGCTCATTTGGCTCTACTGTGTCATGGACCAAGGCTTGTTCTGGATGGCCCTTCAATTTGTACAATCCTCCTTCTTATTCTCCAATTACTACCGCATCATCGATAGTATTTCCTTTAGGCCACATAATGACTTGACCATCTATGAATGCAACCCGCATTCCTTTTACATCCAATGCTGATATGGAGAGAAGGTTCTTCTTGATTCCTAGCACAAACAATACTTCTTTCATTGTTAGAGACTTACCAGAGTCTAGTTTAAATGAATATTCCCAACTACCTTTTATTGGATATTGGTAGTCATATCCTAGCTTCACCTTGTGAGGTGATTCATGTTCTGACAATCTTACAAAGGATTCCTTGAATCCAATCATATGTTTGGAATCCCTACTGTCTATAAGCCAATCATCACTACCATGAGTAATGTTACCTGTGAGAGCAGAGATCAGAACATATTCATCCTCACTTGAATAATCTTCACTTTCATATCTGGATCTCTTCTTGGATGGTTCATCATCCTCTGCAGCATGAGCATGATGTCTTTTTTTGTTCCCCTTCTTCTTATGAGAATGGTTCTTCCTCTTAGGACAGTATTTTTCAAAGTGCCCTATCTCATCACATGTATAACATCTTATTCTAGATAGATCCTTTCTATTGTTATCTTTATGATGAGGATTCTTACCTTTGAAGTGATGATGTCTTCTTCTGCCTCTCTTGGAGTGAACTGTGAGAGCTTGATCTTCACTTCCCATCTTCTCTTCTCGATCTGCTATCCGAGCTTCTTCTTGAGAGCACTCTTCCCATAGTCTGTTGAACTTGACTTGCTTCTTTCTAGCACAAATTCCTTGGATGAAAGAATCCCATGACCTAGGAAGGCCATTCAAAGTAGTCATCACAATCTCTGCATTTTCCACTTCTTCATAAATAGCTTCTAATTGTTCCTTGATCTGAGAAACCCTTTTGAATTAGGATTGAATAGCCTCTGCATTTTGAATCTTCACATTCTTTAGTTGATTCCTCAAAGTCATTTTCTGGTTTATGTTCTTCCCTTCAAACAATTTGGTTAGGGCATCAAACATAGCTTTAGGTGTCTTGAGAGAGGACACATGTGGGATAAGGTGATCCTTGATAGAATCAGCAATGATCCTTTTTTCCATAACCATCTTCTTCTTATGTAAGGCCTTTTCCTCATCTCCCTCTGGAACTCGAACCTCCTCATGAATGTAGGAGTCTAATTCATTCTCTTCCAGAACCAGGGAGATCCTATACTTCCAGGCTCAGAAGTTATCAGCTCCCTCAAGCTTTTCATCAATCTTGGTATGGTGATACATCTTAACTGAGAACCTCAAATGGAAATACAAAATATTTTATATCTTACCAGGTTCAAGATGTCGGATCTGAACTTGAGCTGAACTCCTGTAGAGTTGGTTCAGGAGCAAACTAGGGTTTTGCTTTTCCGGAGTTCTGTCCACCCAAATGCTTTGAAATTTGTCCCTAACTTCAATTTTGGGGAGGAGATCAATCCAATCCTGGGCTCATTGAAAATTTCCTCTTCTGTGAAAATCCCTAATTTTCGACAGCAGTGATAGGTCCAAAACTGAAAAAAACCTCAAAATTAGATTTTGTTTCGATATAAAGATGCGCCCTAAGGAGGAGAGTTGTTCCCCCTTAATTTTGCTGAAAATATGTGGAGGAATATCCACAAACTAGGAAGCCCTAGTTCCCTCAGCTGCACAATGTCTTCTTCTCAGGTTAGCTCTGATACCATGTTAGTTTTTCAACATTAAGCTAGCATTATGTTAGGATCTTTACTGAGAGAATAACAAGCACAGCAATAAAAACATAAGAGACAATGAACACATTGTTTTCCTCGGGGAAACCATAAAGGATAAAACCCCGTAACTTCCTCAGAGATAGAATCAGCACCAAAACAGTAAAAGCACCAAAACAGTAAGTGATCTCCCAACAGCAGTAATCTTCTTATTGACTAGCCCCAGTAACTTCTCCTTCTTCAACTATGTGCTACACTTGAGTGTGGATAAGTTGTGTGTGATAAATAGAGACTCCAGTTCTCTATTTATACTAATCCCGACATGACTAAAACCCTACTAGGATCGACCTCTACCAAGAGAGTCTAATAACCCTAGTGGCCTGGAACTACGGGGACTTGACAATCGGAGGGTTACTCACTATGACTTGACATGACTTATTTACATTATTGATCCTCCCGATCGGAACATCGGGGCATGACAACATGACTCAAATACATAATAGATACATCCCACAATAAACATCGGGTTACAATACATAAGATACATAGATGAATGCATTCCGAAGTTACAAATACATCAACACATATTCCCTCCCATAATTATACCTCTAATACTTTGGATTATACTCTCATGAGCCACTTACATTTACAAATAATGAACTCCAAAGTAGGTCCAGATGACTTATAATCAATATTCAATTCTCATTAGGTCTTTAGGTAATTAGGAAACCTTTTCAATGCTACTCTTTAACAATATTATTCACTATGTTTTACAATGTAACCTATCACAAATTCACATACATCATGTCATTAACGGCCAATTAAACTATGAATGTAGGTTCTAAAGGTCAATTATTTCAGCAATTCAACTCCCACATTCCTATTATAATAGAAACTACTATAGTACTTTCATCGACCATGATTTTGTCTAAGAAGACTTCTATATTTCACTAAGAATTTATTTGTGTAATTCAAATAGAGATGAACAATCGTCTTAGCCATTCATAACCTCTTCGAAAGTAATCAAGGAAATAGCAAGATACCTATGTACTTATGTCATCGTCCTGACATGGAAGTGGAAAAAGTAATGTCCATATTCATTGTGATCTTGAGAAGACATTCCACCTTCTCCTGCATAACTACAAGGTCAATAAATTTCTACATTTGGTATATCTTAAGGTACATGTATTGTAGAACAATGTAAATTTGTTGATTTCTATTATCACAAGGAAAAAATCAATAATTAGTTCTGAAACGAAATATGTAGGAGCATTTTGAGCCCAAATAGGCCCAAGTGTTTTAACTCTTGCTCTGATACCATCTGTAATGACCCCATGCTACCTAAACTCTTTTGAAAAAGAAAATCACATCAAAACTTAAACCTTCGACACAGCCAATATTTTATTCTGCTCCTACAGAGTTCAATCTTCCTATCAGGATATATATATATATATATATATATATATATATATATATATATATATCTGTAGTATTATTAATTTATTCAGGAAAGATACATTGTAAAAAGCCATAATTTTGTGGACAACAATTTTTACATTTTCATCTTTCTAAGAGTCTTTCTTGAGTACTGTCTTTCGATGAAGACCTTTCCTTCTAACTACCACATAATATTCCTACCAATGCAATCATAGTAATAATCATCGACTTCATTAGTGAATACCATACATATGATGCAACCACGTTTGCAACTAACATAATATATAAATCAATCCCTAGAGGGTGTTGGTCATTAAGAGGGGACTTATTGTTACAACAAAAGTCCATCGTCCATTGCATTCCTTCCCATTATCCATATTTTATAATCCTTAAAACATTAGGAAAGGACCTCGATCAATAACTCAATCTTTTACCCTCGGTTAGGTTATCTATCATGTTATAAATATCAAATAAAAAATCTTTCTTAACATATTAAAACATTCATTGGAATCATTCGACAGTTGCACCATCGCATCAATCAATATCATTAGTTAAAACATATAGAGCAGTTAAGATCAAAGCACAATACATCAGGAACACATTATATAAGATACATAAAAGAACCTAAGACAATTACATCGATAACACAAAATAATCCACATCAAATCACATCATGAATACAAGATAATGTACATGGTTCACCACAATCTTGGGGTTACATCCACCAAAGAGTTAGCCAACCTCTTTATTTATAATTCCACCTAGAAGGGTGTACATCTTATATCATAATGATGTATCCTACATTTTTCTTTCTCATAGCTATTCATATAATCATGGAGTTACCTTACACCATCAACCAGAGACCCTTATGATAAGAAGAGCATCCTTGGCTACCTTACAAGTAGGCATGGCCTCCAATTAAGAATTTGCTAAAACATCATTTGCTTTATACATCCACCTGATTAAGTCCCAAATATTAGGTTCCTACATGGTTTAAATCAATTCAACACTTCAATTCTTTTATCCGTTAGCAATTTTCATTCTCATCACAATCCCACAATCATTAAAGTACAAGTCCAAGAGCGGCCTTTATTTGTAACTCTAAATAAGGCCTTGGTAGTCCTTGCCACTGCTCTTTAATGCATTTTGACTCTATGATTTATACAGATTTTACACTTTTAAATTATTCTTTTGTAATGTATTGGGTAAGCATTAGGACATCACAACTCTTTGTCCTAGGTATTTACCACAGCCCAAATTTCCATCTAATTGGGATTAGCCCCCTTGTAGAAGTTATTAATATTTTATACTATCATTGCTGCTAACAACCAACATCAACGCCAAGCTTTAGGGAAAGTATTGTCTCAGCGATTTCTTATCCTTTCACACAATACAAATGCCACTGAACATAATAGATCAATAAAATATTCATGGGTGTATCTCTTGCTACTTACTATCACAGTCAGTCAATAATGTGGATCCCTTACTGGTATGTAATGAGAGAATCAAGGATGGATATCGAAGATGGATTATTCTTCCACTTCTCCACTAACAAGTCATGATCAAACATTGTTGAGAAGGCGACAATTTTGTAGTTTTGGTTTGTTGGGCATCACAACCCAAGGTAAGTCACGGCTAAGGTAAGAATACTTAACAGATGACGCTAGTGTAGAATATGTACACGACTGATCTCATATGAAGATATAAAAAGTGGATGATAATTTCTAGATTAATACACATCTAGATCTTGGCAATGATCGCAATGCACGCATGGGTAAATCAACCCAGAATAAAATGGTGCATATAGGAAATCTCCAACATAGCTAAGACATGCAGTCATGAGTCCTAAAACCATGGAAAAGGGTTTTGGAATACGCAAAGTTTAGGTCTATATACTATAAAATTACACACATACCTTAGAAACATTAAGAGAAACCAGATCGACATGGTAGAAAACACACACATTAGTTACATACAATGATCAGTTCTAGATGATGGATCGTATACCACGGAACACAGTATCCACACACAGGAAAAAGTTTCTTGACAGTTATCGGAGGGTCGCGAGTCTATTTTAACATTGGATATTATTTGTAATGGCATACAAGTCCATACCTCTCACTTAGTCGGGGTACGCGCTATGTATCAAATCTAAGGTAGACCTTTCAACATAGTCAAACGCAGCCATATTTTATTAACAAGCAAAGACCCTATGTCAAAATGATGGAAATATTTCCATTCATAGAAATTGAAGCAACCCTCATAGACACTGGATCAAACCATACCTGATCTAATAATAAGGTAGCGAATGGAACGCCCTTGACCGAATGCCCCCATTTGGACCATTCTTCCTCGCATCTCTTGGAAGGGAAAACGCCCTGGATATGCAAACCGTGATATCATCAGCTAGTGGATATGATTTCTTTCTTCAATCTATGGATCGATTAGGATAGCAAGTTGGATATCCTTCCCTCCCTCTCGATATCTTCTGCATATCCCACCACATTATTATAAATCCAGGTAATTTCTAACATCTCTAAAATTAGTGATCATGAATTCTGGTAATGCCTCCATCGTCGGCTACTGTGAGTCAGGGATTTTAATGCCTCCATAACCTATGTTCCTCAACAGTTAAAACAAAAATTGTAATGCTTCTGTGATCTATGCTTCAATAGTCAATGCCAAAATAATAACGCTTCCTTAATCTATGCTTCCCAATATTTAATACTAAAAAAGTGACGGTCCAACCTTGACTTAAAGGGTAAGAATAATACTCCATCGCTATGGGTATGTGGTTCTATGGAGATTAGGTATATAAGTAATAATGTACTTATACACGTAACACATGAAGTTTCATTGGCTATTCCAATATATATATATATATATATATAATTTCCTTTTATATATAATTCCAATGTAATTTCCTTTTATATATAATTCCAATGTAATTTCCTTTTATATATATAATTCAAATGTAATATATATATAATTCCAATACACGTTCCTGTTACTACATAGTGTTCCACTTATATACTTTTATCTAGCGTTCCATATACATGAATTTTATGACATGTTCCGCTTTTCCCATGATATAATTGCTTTCACTATTATATATGAAATCCCTTTATATATATATATATATATATATATATATATATATACTCTTATGTATAATATCTATGTCTTCTTCGTCCTACCTCTAGCTAATGCAAGGTGGAAGAAACCTTATTGGGGGTGAGGGTTTTCTATTCCCACTTTATGATCTATTTGTATAGGTTGTAGTTAGAAGTCTCTTTTATGCGATAATCCCCCCATGAATGATCCCTAGGCTCGCATGTCTGCAAATAAGTAAATTACTAATTACGTGTGTGAGAAATCTTATAAGCGGCTTAAGTTCGAAGGTGAGGACATTGGCTGGTTCCCTTGTTGATAATGCGATGATACCTAGTTACCATTATTCGACCTCCATGTTTTCCTCTATTGTTTACCCTTCCCTAATGGATTAGTTGCAAGTCCTTTAACTTGCACCAATGTACTTTTGTTCTCCTAAATCCACAAATTGATGGAATTAAGCACCTACCTACTAAGCTTTTACTGGTGGGGCCTTGGCCTTGAACTTGTCACTAGAAAACAAGTACACTTACATTATACTATTACAAAAATACTTAGGGAATATAAGGGGGATATTACACTTTTTACTGAATAGTTCAGTTTATGAATACTCAGGAAGATAACAGCAGCAAGGAAAGATAAACACGCCCACCCCAGAAGCAAAACTGGTGGTCGAGCTGAATTCTAATATTTTGAAGACAATACACAGTCTTTAAGAAGAATTGCGAAGTCTCAGAGAATATAGTATAGATGAAAGAAAAGAAGAACAAGCTATAAATGAATCATTGCTGAAAAATATGACAGGAAGAAGCCCGCAAGGTAAACCTACTCAGTCCACAAATAGCTCCAAAAGAGAACCTTGCCATAAACGGGCCAGCAGTCCAAGAGAAGAAGGAAAAGAGGAACATACCCCTGAAGCACCGAAAGGAGATCATCACAGTCCTTCCAGTGATTACTCTCTTTCTCTGTGAAGAAAGAAACAAAGACGCAATGACAATCTTCACAGGGAGTTTAGAAAAATAAGAGCCCCGACCTATGAAGCTGAAGTAAAAAATAGGGAGAAGGCTGACGAGTGGCTGCTGGGAATGAGAAAATATTTCTAGGTTCATAACTACTCAAGTGAGATGAATGCTCAGCTTACCATCTATAACTTGAATGGAAAGGAAGCAAGCTGGTGGAGAGACATGAAACACACCAAAAAATATGAGCTAAAGGAAATATGTTGGGATAACTTCTAAAAACTCTTCCAAGAGAAATATATGTTGTAAAGATTCATCGATAGAAAAGAGAAAGAGTTTCATGAACTACGTATGGGATCCATCACTATTGACACTTTTATTAATAGATTTCTAGATTTGTTACATTATGTACCATACATTAAGGATGAAAAGGTAAATATCCAGCAGTTTATAGGATATCTTCCTCCCAATTTTTGGGAAAGGACTGACTTCGACATGCCAAAAAAATTGGATACCACACTACAAAAAGATAGGCTCAGTTATGAGCATGGACAACTAAGGCAAGAGAACATGAACCGAAATAGAGATATGTCTAAGAACTTTGCTGATAACCACAAACCTAGGCTTAACCCACAACCATACAGAAAGCAACATAACAACTTTCTAGCAAACAAGAACTTCAATAAATTGGGTACGAAGCCTTATGTACCAGCTCCTAATGTTAAGAATCCAGTAGCAAGTGGAGCCAATGCCACCCTGCTACAGATCAAGTGTTGGAAATGCAACAAGCCTCATTATGCCCGAGATTATAAGAACAATACCAGTGGGGTCGTGCACAACTTACAAGAATAACCAACAGTAGAGCACATAGTTGGAACACCGCGAATTTATGCAACATTGGATGGCCGACAGGAATATCATCAAGCTACAATGGTTGATATAAAAGGTAAGATCTTGAACACTTATATTTCAATACTTATTGATCTCAGCACTTACCGAATCTATGTTTCACCTAAAATTGTTCATGAATGCAAACTAGGAAAAGAAAAACATGATAAACCTCCACTGGTTCAGTTAGCCACTAGTACGAAATGGAAAGTTTCGGAAATAGTTAGAATGTGAGGTAAACTTGAATGGTTTTCCAATGAAAGTAAACCTAAAGATCCTACCTTTAGGATCATACGATATACTTATCGGCATGGACTGTTTGGAACAACACCATGTCATGCTCGATTGCTTACACAAGTCAATCTTGTGTACCAATAGCCAAGGGAACCAAGTAAAGGTTCAAGGCATTCCAAAGAAATTTTATGTAAGGAAAATACCTGCCTTACAAGCAAAGAAATGCGTCACGAAAGGCTGTAAGTTGTTTGCGGTGAACATCTGAGACATAGAGTTTGAAAAAGAACAACGCATATAAGACTTCCCCATTCTTGAAGAATTGAAGAATTGCAGGAATTGATAGAGAAAGGATATATCCGACCTAGTGTGTCCCCTTGGGGAGCACCGATATTGTTCATAAAGAATAAAGATGGTATGATGTGGATGTGCATTGATTATCATTAGTTGAACACAATGACTATCAAGAACCATTACCCACTCCCTAGGATCGATGACTTGTTCGATCAGGTGGGAGGAGCCAGAATATTTTCAAAAATTAACCTGCGATTTGAGTACCATCAGGTATGGATTCGTGATGAGGACATTCACAAAATTGCCTTTCATACAAGGTATGGGCACTATGAGTTTGTAGTGATGTCGTTCAGGTTGACCAATGCACCTACAAAATTTATGTGTATGATGGACATCATATGCATTAGGTCTCCAGATAAGTTTGTCTTGGTATTTATAGACGACATACTATTTTATTCGAAGAATAAATAAGAACATGAAGAACACCTTCGCATAGTACTACAAGTGTTGAGAGAATGCCAACTTTACTCTAAGTTTAGTATGTGTGATTTTTACAAACCACTGAACAGTACTTAGGTCACATTATCTTCAATATAGGGATAATTGTGGACCCAAAAAATATTAAATCCATAAAGGATTGGCCTACACCTACTAATGTCACTGACATTAAGTCCTTTTTGGGATTAGCCGAATATTATCGAAAGTTCATTGAGAACCTCTCAAGAATCACTTACCCATGACCACTTTGTAGAAGAAAGCAAGTAAGTTCTTATGGACTGCCAAGTGCAAAGAAAGTTTTCAAAAGCTTTAGCAGCTTTTGATGACTTCATCGGTGTTACGAATTGCAGATCCTGATGGGGATTTCGTTGTTTGTACAAATGCATGTAAGGAAGGACTTGGAGGAGTCATCATGTAGAATGATCACATGATCTATTATGAATCGCAGAAGTTAAAAGAGCATGAGTAGAAGTACCCTAATCACTATCTTGAGTTAGCGACCATCATCCACGCTTTGAGGATGTGGAGGCACTACCTCATGGAAAGGAAGTTCCTTCTAAAGATAGATAATATGAGTCTGAAATATTTATTTAATCAATTGGATCTGAATGCAAGGCAATCCCGATGGTTGGCTTTCCTTAGTGAGTACCATTCCAAGCTAAAGCACATTAAGGGAAAAGAGAATAAGGTTGTCGATGCTTTGAGATGACAAACTAATATGATATAGGAGGTGACTTTGAGTCAAACCGATGCATATTTGCATGAGAGGGTTAGAGCGGCCAACAGAGTTGACCCCTTCTATGTGTAAATACTCAAGAAATTCCAGGAGGATAGGTTGTTTCAACAACAAAATGAATACAAGGTAGACAAATCCGGATTGCTATGGTCCAAGGATTGTTTGTACGTTCCAAAAGGAGGGGACATTCGGTCCAGCATCCTCACAGAATTTCACTGAGCACCCTGGATATAAAAATATGACAGCCACCGTCAAGAGACACTTGTTTCTGGCCTAAGTTAAAGGCCGACATTGTGATGTTTATCATGAAATGTCACGAATGTCAGCTAGCCAAAGGTGAGCATCAGCATCCTTCAATATTTAGTTTTGTAGTCATCGGCAAATTGTCAAAATCAGCACACTTCATTCATGTGAATTCAACCTAGAAGGCAGTGAACATTGTTGATATTTTCTTGAAGGAGATATTTAGATTGCACGAGATAGCCAAGGAAATCATCTCAGAGTGAGATGTTAAGTTTACAGGAAACTTTTGGAGATATTTATTGTTCGGATTGGAGACGCAGTTCAACTTTAGAATTGCATATCACCCACAGACCAATGGGAAGATAGAAAGAGTAAATGAGATTGCTGAGGACATGCTTAGGACGTATGTCATGAACAACCCCATGAAGTGGGAGGATTATCTGCATCTCGCAGAGTTTGCGTATAACAATGGTTATCAGACTTCCACCAAGATGAGTCCCTTTGAGATACTCTATGGACACCGGTTACTTGGGATAGATCGATGGATTGGCTCATGTTAGGGCCTGATTTATTGATGGAATTGGAACAGTTGGTTACCAAGGTCCAGGTGAACCTTAAAGAAGCACAAAACCTCCAGAAACGTTACACGGATTGGAAAATAAAAGATAAAGACTATAAAATAGGTGATCATGTTTACTTAAAAGTAAAATCCAAACGAAGCTTGTTGAGCTTGGGTAGGTTTGGTAAGTTAGCACCTAGATTTTCTGCACCTTTTTAAATACTGGCCAAGAAAGGGCCAGTGGCATATGAATTAGCATTACCCATGCATGTAAGAGTCCATAATGTTTTCCATGCATCTTTGTTAAATAAATATGTTTATGATACTAAACATGTTGTTGATTGGTCCCTATTATAGGTGGAACCTGAAGGGGAGTTTTCCCCTGAGCCTATCATATATACTGGACAAGAGAGAGGTGTAGCTCTGGAAGCGCACCATAGTCCAGTTAAAAGTACAATGGAAGCACTTTGATGCTGATGAGGCTACTTTAGAGAATGAAGCCACCATGAGAAAGCCTTACCCCACCTTGTTTCATGATGTCATTCCGAGCCCCTAGAAAACCAAGGACAGTGTTGTTTAAAGTGGGGAGGGATGTAATATCCTGAATTTTGGACATAACATTTATAGGCATGAGCCTATTGATTATGATGTTGTCTTGATATTTTATTTTGATATATTGGGTCAAAGACCCCACTGCATATGAACATGATGATTTGTTTTATATATTGGGCGCAAGTCAATTGTTGATGATATATATATATATATGCTTGTTTGTGTTGGGCATGGACCCTAAAGCACATGATTGATGAGATGTTTTGTGTTGAGTGAGGAGATCTGAAGCACATGGGTGATTAATGTTTGGGTTGAGCGAGGAGCTCCGAAGAACATAGGTAATTAATGTTTTGTGTTGAGCGAGGAGATCTGGAGCACATGAGTACTTACATTTGTGTTGAGTGAGAAGCTTTGGAACACATGAAAAGATAATATTTGGAAGTGTTGGGCATAAGCCCTGGAGCATAGGATCCTTGTCCATTGTATCCCTAGTTGTATCGTAAAAGTACATCCTAGCATTAGTGTTAAGCAAATAGCTCTGGAATTGCACTAAGTTTGTAAATCCCTATTAAAATGTTGAGTATGGGCTCTGGTAAGCGCTAGGGGTTACTGAAAATAATTTAATAACTTCCGAGTGAAAAAGACTCGAGAAAAATATTGATCTCGTCATACTTATTTATAAGTAATTAAATGAAATTTCAAATTTATGTATTCTCATCAAGTACTAAAGAGCTACCACGTTATACGAGGAAAATCCAACATGAAAGGATGTTTAGAGTTGACTAGCCTAGTATACCTAACCATCTACCTATTTGACCTTAATCAAGAAGTGTCATTAAGTCTAGGGATCATGGTATATGACGCCCAAAGAAAAATGTTAACAAATATTATATTATTATGTATTTTATACATGGGATGTATATAGAATAAATATAGTAATAATATTCATGATGAAAGAAAGAAAGAAAATATCCATCCATTATTATTTATTATTTAAAGGTAATAAATAGTCCAAAACCTACAAAAGTCTAATTAGGAACTAGTTCAAATTTCCTAAGTTAAAATATAAAAATATTACCCAAAATAATTGAAAAGGGTTAAATCAAGAAACCAAGGTTTCTTGATTTAACTGTCCCTTTGATAGAAAATTTGTCTATAAATTCTCAATCCAATGAAAGGCTTGGGGTTCTAATCTATCATTTGGAGGAGTCATTTTCTGCCTATTTTCCTCTCAAGTAAATTCTAGGAGAACATTTTCCTTGAAGGAAAAAGGAGAACTCATACAGACTTGATATACCATATAGGAAACCCTATGTTAGGAGCTCTAAGCTACTTGCATGTTGGAGTCCAGCTTGAGGGGATCCAGATTAAAACAGGGAACGGTTTCGGGTCATGTTTGGGTGGACTGTGATAGTTACCAAGTGATTTGGTCATCAAGAATAGAGTGAGATCTTCCTTTTGAATTGTTAATGTTGGTTATTTGAGTGCGTACGTTCATCCATTAAAAGAGATTCAAGTTACAGGCATGAAATCCTAGACTTCATGTTCCATTTTTCTAGATTAAATGTTGGCTATGCTAGGTAAATGATTACATTGCATTTCCTAACCCTATGTGTTTGTTTCTCTTGTTAAAATATGCTAGGGTCTACATTTTTAAATATTAACCCTAGGCTATAAGTTATTTTCTATACCATATTTATACAGGGTTTATTCATCACTTTACTTCTGCAAGTTTAATTTATTTATAAATGTTTATCAAGGGTTCTGCACCCTAGTTTTAATTCATGTATTGTTTTTATTGGGTTAATTATAAACTAGGTTTTATTTCAGAACTAGGACCTATCTGCTTTTTATCCTTTTTAATCTAATGACATATTTCATTTGTCACGAGAGCCATGTCAAATTAAATATTAATTAAAATTATACATTAACAGTTGTAGAATGGAATTATAAATCAAATCAACTAAGCACATATTACAAGTAGATCCACATTAAATCGAAGATAAATAATCCATTAAAGAACTTTTATCACTGCACGTGGAAAATGTTACATTCTCTTATCACATCTTTTGTCATCCGCTCTTCAACTTCCCCACGAAGAGTGTTAGACATTTTCTAAACCTCTTCACATAGTAATGGTGAGTGATCCAGCTTCTTACAGTGGATACAAGAAGCATTTAGACATATTGTGTTTGGACAATCCAAACATTGCAGACAGTTGTCTACTTCATATGGAATGTTAAAAAATGGGCAATAAACCAAGCCATCAACTTTGGCTTTAGATATATATTCTTGGGCATGTGCCCAGTAGATCTGATCTTCATATTTTTCAATAATATGATTGGGTAGATCTCTTTGAATCTCTGACAAAGGAACTGACTCTTCACATCCACTCATATCCATACAACTTAGAGAGGAACGTGATTTCAAACCTCCATATATGATTTGGTTTACCTGCTTCTTTATACAATCAAAACAAAATAGATGCCCATTTGGACATTGTACCATATCTTCTAATCGAAATCCCCAATAACAACAGCAACCACATGGAAGATCCATTTCTTCTTCGTCATAACTGACTGGACCTAGATGAATCTCTATTCTGAGTTGGGTATTATTGATCATCCTCTCTCCATCTTCACCACTAAGAGTGTCAGGCATTTTCTGAACAATTTTTCCACCAGTTAGTTCATCACAGTGACCTGCTCCACTAATTATCACCTTCCCATTGCCTTTGTCATTCTGGGAATTACTAAACCCTTCCATGAAAGAAGGGATTTCATCTTCTATAGTCATATGAAGTCCTGCTCTTGAGACTTCTGAAGCTCCTGAAGGTCCATCGTTTGACGAATATTTTTCTTCCGCAGAATGTAAGGCAAAGTCTGAAGATGATGAACTTGCAGCCATATTTCCCAAATTCAAAAAACAATTTTTCGGTAATGTGTTGGAAATCCCACTCAGAGCGTGCTTCACAGAATAAGAAAACCAATAATGTTAGAAAACAAGTTAAGCCATAATAATCAAATAAGACATAGTTAAATACCAAACTAAACTAGTCAAATTGAACTGAGCGATGACATGGTTTTCATAGTTTTCCAAGCCGACATTTGTTTTCACAAATCTCCTAAAACTTCCAGGACACTCATAAGTCATTAATAAGCTAGCGAAACTACAGTTTTGAAGCCGACATTATTCACGATAAATAAAAAATAGAAATATTTATTTTTTATTTAAATTATTTTCAAATTAATTTATAAAATAAGGATTTATTTAAATTAGGTAAAAAATTGTTTTAAAATATATTTTGACTTAATTGATTTGTTGTAACCATAAAGCTTTGTTGTTAAAATATTAGTTTATTAAAAACAAAACTCACAAAATAAGTTCTTTTATCTTATTTTCAAAAACATATGTTTCAATAAAATCTCAAAATGAATAAACAAAAAACTTTATTTACTATAGCTTTATAACAAAAGTGTTTTTTTTAACTCATTCCCTAAACCCGCATTGTACATGGATCTAGGTATTCTATTATCAAGAACAAACCCAAAAGAGGAAGGATATTTCCATCATTATTACAAAGCATTATGAAAAATCTATCTCTAGTCATCTACAAGATTCATACAATAAAACTATTAAAGTAATAGTCTAAAAACAAATCGTGCCAATTTGATAATCTCATTATATATGAGAATGAAGTGAATATTTTTTTGGGGTATTTTCTTCTTGAACCAACCAATAGCTAACTTGGAGTATCTCAAAAATTTGTAATTTTTTAACTTATTTTAAAAAAGGTATATATTTTGACACCTCAAGGTCATCAACTCAAATTTGTTACTTATATGTGGCCCCACTCGAGCTGCAACTTTATCCAATGATAATTAGACCCATAAAAAATACCCCGAACACCACTCATCATTGGATTATTCTAAGAAACTCCGTCAAAGTATAAGCAATGAACACATTTATCAATGGGTCCTTCCATAATGTTTTGAACTTGTTTGAGTGTATCCTCTTATGGGAAATCCATAACGACATCAAATCCTTTTGGTACACAAACAACTAGTAGATTCTCAAAAATAGCCTTATTTGTAGAGCGCCAAAGTCCCTAGAGGAAAATAATAGGTAATGCTAAATGAACATGGTAAGCTAAGTTATTACACCAAGCTTCGAGAGATTAATCAAGTGAAGGACCATCCCAATTGAAAGGAATACGATAGACTTGTGATGCATGATCCCACATCAATTTAATTAAAGAGAAGAGATAAAAGATACTCAACATAATGTTTATTAACTTTACACAAAGGACATATGCTAGGACCACTCTAGAATTTTATAAGAATAAGATCCCATGCTGAGCTATTGTTTGAGAAGGAAAGCCATAAAAAAACCTTAGTCTTAAGAGGACATTTATGCCTCCAAAATGTTGCATGCCACTAGGACAAATTTAGATTATCCTCTTCTTCTCAGATAACCAAGTAACTAATGTTGGTGGAGTAGGATCCCCCTTCTTGTTTTCTTGATCGAATAAGTGCATCCTCATAGTATTTCAAACTTATATGACTATATTTTAATAGATTGATATACCTATTTCATGAAACCTTATCCTCCTATCTCAAAATTCAGATCTTGTGCATTAAGACATTCTTGAGACAAAACAATAGTATTTGTTGGATCACTACTCTGCTCCAAAGTAATAACCCTATTCTCTTAGACCTTCCACCAAAGTAATTGGAAGTATGTGAGCCCCTCCAAATCCTCTCCATCCTATCCAAATCTCACCTTTCTTCCATTTCCTATGTGTCATTCCAACACATCACCAAATACTAGAAAAGCCAATAATAAAATAACAAAGTAACAAAATAATAAAATATTTAGAAATACTAGAAATTTTACAAAATAACAAGATATTTAAAAATAAAAAAAATAACCAATACTAGAAATTTAACAAAATAGCATATATTTAGAAGCAAGTTATATTCAAAAACATATACATTTTGGATTTTTTTTATGTGAATTAATAATTTTTATTTATGCTAGAAAATACTTCGAGTATTATTTTATTATTCTTTTACACGAAGGTCAATAATAAAACATTATCTATTTAATAAAGTATGTTGAAGGGGAACAAAAGTGGATATAGTTGTTGAAAGAGTGTTTGCTAACCCACAATAGGAAAATGACAAGTGGCAAATCCAACTAAGTGAAAACTCAAGATGCAGGAGGCATCATTCCCAAAAATGAGGTATGCACTCCTAGTTGAGTTGCTAAAGAGCAGAAGGCTCATAAATGACCAAGTTCTAAGAAAAATACTATTTTAACTCATTCCCTAAGCTTTACTATTTTAACCTTGAAAAAAACACAATTTATATTAATAATATAAACCTCGTTATAGAGAAATCAAAAGGTCTTATATCATCACAATTTATTAATAGTGTTTCATGCCACTAGGATAGATTTGTATTATCCTCCTCTTCTAAGATAACTAGGTAACCAATGTTGGTGGAGTAGGATCCCCATTCTTGGTTCCTTTACCAAATCAGTGCATCCTCACACTATTTCAATCCTATATGACCATATTTTAATGAATTGATACACCTGTTCCATGAAACATAATCCTCCTATCCCACAAAATTCAAATATTCTGCTTTAAGCCATTCTTGAGACAAAACAATAGTATTTGTTGCATCACTAAAATCCTCCAAAGTAATAAAATCGTGCTCTCTTTGATATTCCACCAAAGCAATTGGAAACATGTGATCCCCTCTACATCATGTCCATCATATCCCACTCTAACCTTTCCTCGATTTCCTATGTTCCTTTCAAACAAGTCACCAAGTGTTCACCAATGACTCGAAAAGCCAATAACAATGTTTTCTACATAATGGACATATTTCTAAAGGACTTCTCTATGCATCTAAATCATTCATCGACTTATAAAGGGGCTATATATTTATGATATACAATCAACACCCATAATTATTCACCTTCTACAACTCTCTAAACCCCTTTAATAGCTAGAGTTGTTGTAAATCAATAAGGGTTCTTTAGACCCAATCCATCCATATTATCCTTTGGCCTTGCAATTTTATTCCATGCATCCTAGTATAATGAGAAGCCCTCTTTACAACCCTTCCATAGAAAATTACTGTTATGCTTCCTGATTTGGTCCAAATTTCTAATAGGAACTTATGCCAAAGGCACCCAATAAACATGGATATCTTCTGGAACTTGTTTCACCAAGATTAGGGGTCCCCCTCTACTTATCCATCTATTGCATTACAACTGATATATTTTTCCAATATTATGGGTTAACTAAGACTAATCCCTTTTTTGATAGGAATTTGGCTTTAAGTCAAATCCTACATACGTGATTGTTAGGAACCCATGTCAATCCTTCTCTTTACCGTGTTAGTATATTATTGTTGGACGCATATGCTTTGTAAGTCATCCCATAGTAATTGACAGATATTTCTATGGATTTCATTGAAGGGATCCCTAAATCTGGAGGGAAGACTGTGATTTTGGTTGTGGTTGATCGCCTCTCCAAATATAGTCATTTTTGTGCTCTCAGCCATCCCTATATAGCCTCCTCCGTTGCTCAAATTTTCCTGGACCAGATATTTCGTCTTCATGGAATGCCTTCTTCCATTGTCTCGGATCGTGATGCGACTTTCACCAGTAATTTTTGGACAAAACTCTTTCACCACACTGGCACCAAATTGAAGATGAGTTCAGGTTATCACCCACAAACGGATGGTCAGACTGAAATTATCAATAAATGCTTGGAAACTTATCTTCGTTGCTTCTCCTCTGAGCAACAACATCAGTGGTAAAAGTGGCTCCCTCTCGCTGAATAGTGGTACAATACCTCTTACTAGACTGCCTCTAAAATGACTCCATATGAAGCAGTTTATGGTCAGGCGCCGCTAGTTCTTCTTCCTTACACCCCCAGTGGTTCTCCAGTTCAGGCAGTTGACGGGGTCCTTCGAAACCACGATGAGGTTATTCGCATTTTGCACAAAAATATTCACATGGCAAGAAATCGCATGAAGCAACAAGCTGATCAGCACCATTCTGAGCGCACTTTTGAAGCCGATGATATGGTTTTTCTTCGTCTGCTGCCTTACAAGCAATCCTCACTAAAACTCAAAGGGTGTCATATGCTCGCTCCAAATTTCTATGGGCCATATAGGATTCTTCAGAAGATTGGGTATGTTGCTTATAAATTGGAACTTCCGCCTTCTTCCCGCATTCATCCAGTATTTCATGTCTCTTGTCTGAAGAAAGTTCTTGGCACCAACATCAAAGGCCAACTATTTTACCAGAACTGGATAATGAAGGATCCATCTTTTTGGAGCCGGAGGCTGTCCTCAATAAGCGCACTCGTCAGCTTCACTCTCGCTCTATCACAGAGGTCTTAATTCAATGGCACGGAATGCAGCTCGAGGATGCTACGTGGGAACCACTCCTTCAGATTCAGCTACAATTTCCACATCTAAAGCTTTGAGGACAAAGCTTTTTCTAAGGGGGAGGGGATGTTAGGAACCCATGTCAATCCTTCTCTTTACCGTGTTAGTATATTGTTGTTGGACGCATATGCTTTGTAAGTCGTCCCATAGTAATTGTTGATCCATAGTTTGTGTTATTGTTGTTGGGTGCATATGATTTGTAAGCCGCCTGTAGTATTTGTTGATCCATAGTTTATATTGGCCCATGGTTTTGACCCATAGTATTGGCGCCTATTTTTAGTATATAAGTGTGTGTTGAGGCCAAGGAAGGCACTGTGAAGTTATTTTGTATTCAGCTTGCTCAAAGGAGGTTTCCCCCTCAAAGTGGCCTGCGATTAATATAAAAGTGATTTTGATTTCTGCTGCTATATCGTGTATTTTGATTAATTATTTGCTGCAGGGTCCTCACAGTGATCCCATTATAAATGTGCACCAATGGAAAAGATAAATGATCACAAAGCTATTCAATATCCTCATGTTCTATGTTGAGAAAGGAGACATGTGATTTTCTGATATTATAACTCATACATGTAGCATATTCCAACAATTTGAAAAAACCTTGTAGCTAGAGAACTTCCCTCTTAGATCTATTAGAAAATATCACAACTTCATTAAAAAAAAGTAAATGCATAACATAACAAGACCACCTATAGAAATTCCTCTAAAGAAAACATTTATCATTTAGAATAATTATGCTCAACCCTTCAACCACCAAAATTAACAAGAGCAAAGCCAAAGGAAAACCTTGTTGAAGACCCCCACCAAATCTGCAAAAAGGAGATATATATATTTGTTTATCAAAACAATTAAAGAGATATAAGAAACACATTCCATGATCTAATTAACAACCTATAAGTCAAACTGTAATATCCTGAATTTTGGACCTAACACTTATAGGCATGAGCCTATTGATTATGATGTTGTCTTGATATTTTATTTTGATATATCGGGTCAAAGATCCCACTGCATATGAACATGATGACGTGTTTTATATATTGGGCGTAAACCAATTGTTGATGATACATATGTGTGTTTGTGTGTGTGTGCTTGTTTGTGTTGGGAGTGGACCTTGAAGCACATGATTGATGAGATGTTTTGTGTTGAGCGAAGAGATCTAGAGAAAATGGGTGATTAATATTTGTGTTGAGCGAGGAGCTCCGGAGCACATGGGTAATTAATGTTTTGTGTTGAGAGAGAATCTCCGGAGCACATGAGTACTTAATTTTTTCTTGAGCGAGAAGCTCTTGAAAACATGAAAAGATAATATTTGGAAGTGTTGGGAATAAGCCCTGGATCCTTCCATGTTGATGTTGAGCATAAGATCTAGATCATTGGATCCTTGGCCATTGTATCCATAGTTGTATCATACAAGTACATCCTAGCATTAGTGTTGAGCGAAGAGCTCTAGAATTGCACTTAGTTTGTAACTCCCTATTAAATCGTTGAGTATGGGCTCTGGTAAGCGTTAGGGGTTGCTAAAAAGAATTTAATAGCTTTCGAGTGAAAACCACTCAAGAAAAATATTGATCTCATTACACTCATTTATAAGTGATTAAATGAAATTTTGAATTTATGTATCCTCATCAAGTACTAAAGAACTACCAAGTTATACGAGGGAAATCCAACATGCAAGGGTGTTTAGAGTTTCCTAGCCTAGTAGACCTAACCATCTACCTATTTGACCTTAATGAAGAAGCGTCATTAAGTCTAGGGATCATGGTATATGATGCCCAAAGACAAATGTTAACAAATGTTATATTATTATGTATTTTATACATGGGATTTATAAAGAATAAATATAGTAATAATATTAATGATGAAAGAAAGAAAGAAAAGATCCATCCATTATTATTTATTATTTAAAGATAATAAATAGTCCAAAACCTACAAAAGTCTAATTAGGAACTAGTTGAAAGTTCCTAAGTTAAAATATTAAAAACTACCCAAAATAATTAAAAAGGGTTAAATCAAGAAACCAAGGTTTCTTGATTTAAGCGTCCCTTTGATTGGAAAGTTTGTCTATAAAGAATCTAGCCCAGGAAATGCTTGGGGTTCTAATCTATCATTTGGAGGAGTCATTTTCTGTGTGTTTTTCTCTCAGGTAAATTCTTGGAGAACATTTTCCTTGAAGGAAAAAGGAGAACTGGTCCAGACCTGATATACCAGATAGGAAAACCTACCTTAGCAACTCTAAGCTACTTGCATGTTGGAGTCCAGCTCGGGGGGGATCCGGATTAAAACCAGGAATGGTTCTGGGTCATGGTTGGGTGGAATGTGGTAGTTCCCAAGTGATTTGGTCATCAAAAACAGAGGTCAGATTTGTGTTTGAATTGTTAATGCTGGTTATTTGAGTGTGCAGGTTCAACGATTAAAAGAGCTTCAAGTTAAAGGTATGAAACCTTAGACTGCCTGTTCCATTTTTCTAGATTAAATGCTTTCTATGCTAGGTAAACGATTACATTGCATTTCCTAACCCTATGTATTTGTTCTTGTGGTTAAAATCTGCTAGGGTCTGCATTTTTAAATATTGACCCTAGGCTGTAAGTTATTTTCTATACCAGATTTACCCAGGGTTTATCCATTAGTTTACTTTTGCAAGTTTAATTTATTCATAAATGTTTATCAAGGGTTCTACACCCTATTTTTAATTCCTATATTATTTTTACTTGGTTTATTATAAACTAGGTTTTATTTTAGAACTAGCACCTATCTGCTTTTTGGCCTTTTTACTTTACTGGCATATTTCATTTGTCAGCAGATCCATGTTAAATTAAATACTAGTTCAGGCCTAATGTGTCATCTAAAACCTATATCAAAATCTATATAATTAAAATAAATAGTAAACAAATCAGAATACTAATTACAAGTATACATTAACAGTTATAGAATGGAATTAGAAATCAAATCAACTAAGTACATATTACAAGTAAATCCACATTAAATTGAAGATAAATAAACCTTTAAAGACCTTTTAAGGTGTGCATATTTAAATACATAATAACTACTAAAGCATTCCATTAAAAATTACATCATCATAAGCAAATAGGCAGATTATATATCGTAACCATTCTTTGGTCCACGATCAAATCTCTTTTCCTATTTAAAAATCCACAGTACTAATATTTTAAATCCACGTAATCAAAACATATGCCATAAAAATCGAATAGTCCCATTTAATATCACTCACAGCCATAGTATAGAAAATTAACCAAAATAAATTCATAATCATTAAATAAAAAACTCAATCTTTACATTAAGGTCGCATGAACAAATCCTGTAAACTATCTTTTCTATTCACAAACATAACCACGATGCCTTCATATTAAAACCTGCAACAGTTAATAATACACATAAACCAAATTTATAAACTACATTATAAATATTTTACACAATCCAAGTAAATATATAGAAGAGGGAATGAATCGAATCTTGTGGGCACCTAAGCCACAAAACATAACCATCCATTTTAATTACATAATCATTAAATCAACCACGACCAGGATTTGAATTCGGTGGAGTCATTGTACATCCATCACGGCCATGCTATACACATAGGGTATGTGGCCGTTAATAAGAAAATACATTCACTACAACAAGGTCGCAAGACCCTAGGTTCTGCACCCACGCTGTAAGCATGGCCATGACCACAAATAACTAAATACATGTTCCATTTAAAAGTAAACCTGCAACAACGATATCCATCGTGGGATTTCACCCATGGCTCTTCCACATTTCATATCGCATGATAAGAAAATGAAACAGTAAGATATGTAACCATTGAAGCTATCGCAGCAACCCGTGGGGAGGGCTGATGCCATACATATCATGGCCTCAACCCATTTGTTTTCCAGTATTAATAGCTAAGAATAAGCATAAACAAATATACACAGACCATCCACACACGTGAATACCTCATGCATTACAAGTTTTATAAACACCTATCGCAGCATAAAAATGTACACACAGTCCAGTCCATTAACCATTTCCAAAAATGTAAATGCAGGAGATATTTTATTTAGCTTAAGATCCCCAAATAAAAATTACAATTTACATAAACAAACGGAGTCTACTAAAAGTCCCAAGTTTCCCCAACTCACTGCTAACAGCACCCTCATTCTTTTTACAACCCAAACCCTTACATACACAGGACCAAAGGCAAATCGAAATCCCACAGTAAAACCCAAACAACAACAATATAACCTAGTTATACCCATAATGCTGAGAGGTGACTACGACGACATCATCCTTGAACTAGTTGCGAGCTCTGAGTCGTCCCATTCATCGCTCACGCTGTCACCTGCAACTGCCAAAATGACAAGGATGAGAAGTATGACAAAGAAGGAGCCACAAAACAAGTATAAAACATAGAAATGAAATTAACAAAGCTTACCTTCATAACCAAGGCATCTTCTCCATTCGCAGTGCAGAGCCAAGACCACAACCATCCTCGGACCAAGAGAAATGACCAAACGATTCATGGAGCCAAGCCCTAAGCTTGCGCTGCCCGAAACCCCAAAAAGCATTAATGGCACCAGCTTGATGTCAACTACCAATCCAAAACCCACTTTTCCATAGTTTTCATTCGATACATTAACAATGCTTTCCATTTGATGCATGGTCTTAAACCCCACCACATAAGTGCCTAAACCATATGTTATATCGCGCCACCGCAATGCTTAAGGTAATGAATAGTGTAATGCCTAGTCCATGCACTTTATACACTAACCCATAGTCAATGCACAAGGTACAAGGTATAACATAAGGCATGTATCGTATGACCATAGGATTAAGCCGTAATACATTGCATGTTCCCTAAGCTTAATGCTTGGAAACCATGGCATATGATATATGCCATGGTAGTATTCGGTAGGAATAAAATCAAGGTTTGGTCTGTACCGCCAAAGTTTAAAACCTGTCAAGAGAAAATAAAACACATGTTAATACTTTAAATACAATGAATATACATTACGAATAGATTAAGAGTTAAACAGTGAATCTGAAATTACGAATAAATAGAAGGTAACACATATATAGTTTATATATGTTAAACAATTAATGAATATCATAATTACCTTGCTATCGATCTGATTCTGTAAGGAAGTGTAATAACACACAGTAGGTATGATAATGATCAAAATTTTTAGTGCTCTTTAAAATATATGTCGCTAAGTATAATCTGCATACGAAATAGAAGAGGTGCCTAAGTGCAAACCGAACTAAGTAAGCCTACTAGACAAGTAAACACTTTACCTCTCATATCGTCATGGGTGAACTAGTCCCGCCAGTGCACCGACTTTAATTCCAGAAACGAATTTAAGTTAGAACCATATAAATAACAAGTAAGACTATGCAGAATGAATGAAGCATATAATCAAGTAACGACACATACACAACAATGTATAACTATAAGAATCAAAGTAGCAACAAGAATTAGTATATCGTAGTAGAATACAGTAATTTTCACAACTGAAAGCAAGATAATAGAATGTAAGAACAGCTTACGAGCAAACAGTGGTACAACTAGTGTATGTTATATTCCACAAGTTGAATAATGTTTCATTTAGGTATTTTTTACTAGCCTAATAAATAAAAAAATCAATTTTTGGGGACATTACAAGTGGTATCACAACCCAGTTTCAATACTAAAGCATTTACTGCAAAGAAAATAAAGTATGTTATTAATTTTGTTACTAACAGAAAAGTTTTCTGTTATTTATAATTTTTGAAATTACAGGAAACTTTTTACTGAACAGTTTAGTTTATGAATACTCAAGAAGATAACAGTCGGAAGGGAAAGCTAAACATGCCCACACCAGAAGCAGAACTGGTGGTGGAGCTGAATTATGATATTTTGAAGACTATACACAGTCTTAAAGTAGAATTGTGAAGTCTCAGAGAAGATAGCTATCTAAATGAAAGAAAAGAACAACAAGATATAAGTGAAGCATTGCTGAGAATTATGATGGGAAGCAACCCGCAAGGTAAGCCTACTCAGTCCACAAATAGATCCAAAAGAAAACCTTACCATAAACGAGCCAGTAGCCCAAGAGAAGAAGGAAAAGAGGAACGTACCACTAAAGCACAGAAAGGAGATCATCACAGTCCTTCCAGTGATGACTCTCTTTCTCCACAAAGAAAGAAACAAAGAGGAAATGACAGTCTTCATGGGGAGTTTAGAAAAATAGGAGCCCCGACCTATGAAGGTGAAGTAAAAACTGGGGAGAAGGCTGAGGAGTGGCTGCTAGGAATGAGAAAATATTTCCAGGTTCATAAATACTCAAGTGAGATGAAGGCTCAGCTTGCCATCTATAACTTGAATGGAAAGGAACCAATATGGTGGAGAGACTTGAAACACACCAAAAAATATGAGCTAAGGGAAATACGTTGGGATAACTTCTGAAAACTCTTCCAAGAGAAATATATGCCAAAAAGATTCTTCGATAGAAAAGTGAAAGAGTTTCACAAACTACATATGGGATCCATCACTATGGACGCTTTTATTAACAGATTTCTAGATTTGTTACATTATGTACCATACATTAAGGATGAAAAGGTAAAGATCCAACAATTTATAGGATGTCTTCCTCCCAATTTTCGGGCAAGGACTGAGTTCGACATGCCAAAAAATTTGGATACCACATTGCAGAAAGCTAGGCTCAGTTATGATCATGGAAAACTAAGGCAAGAGAACATGAACCGAAACAAAGATATGTCTAAGAATTTTGTTGATAACCGCAAACCTAGGTTTAACCCACAACCATACAGAAAGCAAAATAACAACTTTCTAGCAAACAAGAACTTCAATAAATCTGGTACGAAGCCTTATGTACCAACTCCTAATGTTAAGAATCAAGTAGCAAGTGGAGCCTATGCTACCCTGCTACAAATCAAGTGTTGGAAATGCAACGAGCCTCATTATGCCCGAGATTATAAGAACAAGACCACTGGGGTCTTGCACAACTTACAAGAAGAACCAATTGTTGAGCATCTAGTTGGAACACCATGAATTTATGCGGCATTGGATGGCCGACAGGAATATCATCAAGCTACAATGGTTGAGATAGAAGGTAAGATATTGAATAGCTATATTTGAATACTTATTTATCTCGGTACTTACCAGATCTATGTTTCGCCTAAAATTGTTCATGAATGCAAACTAGGCAAAATAAAACATGATAAACCTTAGTTGGTTCAGTTAGCCACTAGTACGAAATGGAAAGTTTCGAAAATAGTTAAAGAATGTGAGGTAAACCTGAATGGTTTTCCAACGAAAGTAAAACTAAAGATCCTACCTTTAGGATCATACGATATACTTATCAGCATGGACTGGTTGGAACAACACCATGTCATTCTTGATTTCTTACACAAGTCAATCTTATGTACTGATAGCCAAGGGAACCAAGTAAAGGTTCAAGGCCTTCCAAGGAAATTTTTCTGTAACATCCCCCTCCCACCTTGAAGACCTAAGGGCAACTACAACTAGTGAAAAAAGAAAGAAAAAAAAATAGAAATAAATCATAAATGCGTCTATGAGGAATAGAAAACCCTCACCGCAACAAGATTTCTCCCACAGCAGGTTAACCAAAGGTACTTAAGACATATAACATTATATATAATAGTGGAAAACAATATATATATATTGGAGACATATATATTTGGGGTATGTAGAACATTACACATATAATAATGGAGAACGTTATATATAGTTGAGATATATCTTATGTATGTAGAATATGCATGTAATCATGGAGCATTACATGGTGAAACAAACCCATTACATATATGTATTATATGTAAGAACATTACATATATAATAATGGAGAACATTATATATAGTTGATATATATCTTATATATGTAGAATATACATGTAATCATTGAGCATTACATGGTGAAACAAACCCCTTACATATATGTATTATATGTAGACCATTATATATGTAATAGTGGAGAACATTATATATATATATATATATATTGGAGATAAATG
>LPNX010126680.1:495754-511946 GCA_001517045.1 Pseudotsuga menziesii | reverse complement strand
TATATATATGAGATATATCCTATATATGTAGAATATACATGTAATCATAGAGCATCCCATGGTGAAACAAACCCCATGCATATATGTATTATATGTGGGCCATTATATATATGTAATAGTGGAGAAATTATATATGTATTGGAGATATATGTTTAGAACATATAAATATAATTATGAAGAACATTATATATATTGGAGATAGATATATATTTGAGATATATATTACATACAATGGTACATATAATTATGCAGCATTGCATAGCAAGCCTTTTCTAAGATGAAGATTTGGTATATTTATTATTATTGTTGTTGTAAGTCAATATATATTCCGGATTGTGTTGTTTATTATATCTAGCCCTTAGGGCTGCAAAATAGATATAATGGTTATAGATTGCGTAGAAGATAAGTGTCGTAGCAGATTTGAAGTTATTGCAGGCATTCCGATAAACGCACAGGTCCATTGGGATAAGTCCACAAGTCATTGTTGTAATTGGCTGCCCCTACCTGTTAACATTTATAGTTTATACATCTCATAGCTTCGTGCTGCAATCATGTTGTTTTTCAGAAAATTCTATATCAGTTGGGAGTTTTCTATGTTAGCACTTGTAAGGTTATTTACACTTTCTAAATAAATAATAGATTTCTGCATTATTGAAATGCCTGAACCTGTATCGACTTTTGAGGATGCGTTATTAATTTTGGAGGCAA
Organism: Pseudotsuga menziesii; assembly: GCA_001517045.1. Taxonomy (NCBI): domain Eukaryota; kingdom Viridiplantae; phylum Streptophyta; class Pinopsida; order Pinales; family Pinaceae; genus Pseudotsuga; species Pseudotsuga menziesii. Next base: position 511,238 of record LPNX010126680.1, on the reverse strand, counting down.
AGTGGGAAACCTGTAATTGAGTAGCTGAGTATGGAGGCGTTAATTATTCACCTTGACTGACACTAATGGTCAAAGAGACGATAATTATGGAGGGTTTTGTTCTGCCTTATTGATGCCCATTATGGGGGTTTTACGGGAATTTGTAAGCACTAATCATGGAAACACTAGGTTTTTTATGAGAATAAATCTCTCACTGTGGGGAGTGCTGAGGGGGGGAAAAAGGCTTCACTCTCTTTTATCTTGGTCGTCCTTGATTTCGGGGGGGGTGATATGTTTTCTCTAAGGGAGGAGATACAGTTTAGGTGGTGGCCTCTAGAGAGAACAGCTATACAATTTATCCGAGATGTGTCTTGCTTCCAGTGAATGAGCCTTCGATCTTTTCTAGGTGTATGGTACAGAGTAAGGTATGTTCATGTTTTCATGCTTGCGTTTTTTAGATTTAAGCCTGGGAACCCTTCCCTTTAAGTCTGCGGGATTGACCTGTATGATTCTTTTGATGTGGTCTTTATATATTTCTTTCTTAGGCGATTTCTTGAAAAGATCATTAGCTGATTCTGCTTTTGGATTGGAGAAAAATGGATGAACACGCTCTGGATGAAATATGGTTAATAAATATTTTGGGTAGATGATGCCAAGCTTGTCTATGCGCAAAGTAAACCCCATAGCTGATTTACAAGCCTACATGTACATCATTTGGAGATCGACATGCATTCCAACTCCATGGAATTGTTTTTCTTGCATGCGTTAGGGTTTAGAGATTCAGATCCAAGTATATCAAAGACCCACGACTTAGTTTATATGTTGGATCATTTTTATTGTATGTGTTCCTAACCCAATCCATGATGCATTCGTAGTGGATTTTACATTGCATATTTTTACTTGGTAAAGACCAAAAACATGTATGCTTTTCTCTTAAACCAGACATGGAACCCGCAGTCTCTGTTGAGCGACAGCTTGTGCCATTATGAAGCTCATCTGGTAACTTTTTGCCTTGCATTCTTCAACCATTTACAAAGTATCATGCCAATAATGGTGGCTTTAAGAATTGATGTGTCGATGTCTCTGCGTTGATCGACCTGTATGCTCCTCGCTACTTCGTGATAGCCCTATAAATTATCATCATTCCAGGTGATCTCTTGCATATTAATGGATTGCCAATAGCCATCCATCCTCGATCGCCACTATTAGCTGAAACACTGAGCCTCAATTATTAATTATTATGAACTTTCCAACCTTATTGAAATGGCTAGAATCGATCACCTTTTGAAACTATTTTTATGCGTGCATCAGTCCATGAATTTTGTACGTGTCCTCTCTTAAGGTTTGATGGAACCATCCTGTTCCTTTTGGGTTTTATGCAGGCATTTTTCTGCATTAGTCCATGATTTTGCATGCATCCTCGCTTAAGGTTAGATAGAACCAGCGACTGGGGTCTGCATTGGCATCGTGGAGAGTTCTGCTTACAATTTTTTTTACTTTACAGTTCTGGGAGAGTCCTCCCCATTTGAATTTTATCCCTAAGTATGCTAGGCATTCTAAATTTTGTCTGACTGTATACACCCCTGCGTGTTGGTTCAGATTACTTTTAAAGTTTCCTTCAAACTAGTTCTGTGTTATACCTCTGTGTAGAAGTTTTTCAAAGCATAGATACTGAGTACAGTTCGATACCACTGTTGATCTAAAGGTAGCATGTTGTTTAGGATACGGATTTATCCTTAGAGCAAAGCATGGGAAAATCTCTTGGTTCAGTACACACACTCTAGCGATTTTAACTGAAGCTTGATTAATTGCCTTCAGTTTGTATATATGTATATATGTAAATATGTGTGTGCTTACTTAGGTATGAAGATCTGAAGATAACTTGTATGCCATATGGTTTTGACAATATGCATATCATTATTATGGTTACTTGATAAATAAATGGTTGCTGAAGATAACGGAATACCATAACCACAAATGCAATCCCTTATATAGGGCAAAGAGACACTTTGATATTACTGACAGTGTTGTTTACAACTTAGATTGTCTTATAGTTTATATGTTTTGTTTACTATCAAACACCATAGAGTATGCTTGGTATTATATATTGGGAATATTTGTATTCCTTAGTGGGATGAAAACCATTAAGTAGTCCCCATTTGCATGTCGAGAAGAAGTGAAGGTTGGGTTTACAACCTTTAGGATGGGGTATAAGTCCGTTACTCCAGGATACTAACATAATGGGATTCTGAAGGTTTGATTAAAGACAGGGATTCATGGATGTCTTCCAAGCTCATTGCAAGGCCCTACAAATAGGGCAATTGGTAATTTTAAATATCTCTTTGCATGGATAATTGAAGTAAGGAAAGATGGCAATGGATGCGCCATCCACTTGTAATACTTCTCATCAATAAAGAAATAAAATAAATAACAGATTTGGTGGACATAACCCCAAGGTTGGGGTGAACCATGTACCTCAGAGTCTCTTTTTATGGTGTGCCTCATGGTGTTTATATTTACTCGAGTATTGGTGTCTCTGTGTGATGTGTCTAAGTGTTTTACTTTTTTCATGGTATTTTCTGTACATGTGATCCTATTGTGCAAATGGGAGGGAATACTGTTACTGTTATCTTACTATTTTATTGTATGCATAGTAAGTCATTTTCCAGGCACTATGATGATGACATGTTGTAAATTACATTAAAGAGAATTCTCAAATGATTGTTTTACAATGCACATGGTTTTTGACATATTTGATATGAAATTTCTTGTAAAGTTTACCGCTAACAGGTTGGACTCCTTGGTAGTAATAACGAAACAAACAAAAAAATTTACCCTTTTCTGCACATATTGGCATCAAGGTATAAGAGTGAAATTACATTTTCGTAAGTCGAATATCTGCCTTACAAGCAAAGAAATGCATCACGAAAGGATGCAAGTTGTTTGTAGTGAACATCCGAGACATTGAGTATGAAAAAGAACAACGCACAGAATACTTCCCCTTTCTTGAAGAATTCAAGGATGTGTTTCCTGAGGAAATCCGAGAATTACCTCCAAAATGAGACCTAGAATTTTCCACTGAAATGACCCCACGATCAGTTCCGGCTTCCAAATACCCTTACCGCATGAGTGCATCTGAGTTTGTTGAACTCAAAATGTAGTTACAGGAGTTGATAAAGAAAGGGTATATAAGACCCAGTGTGTCCCCTTAGGGAGCACCGATATTTTTCATAAAATATAAAGATAGTACGATGCGAATGTGCATCAATTATCATTAGTTGAACACAATGACTATTAAGAACCATTACCCACTCCCTAGGATCGATGACTTGTTCGATCAGGTGGGAGGAGCCAAAATATTTTAAAAAATTGACCTGCGATTTGGGTACCATCAGGTATGAATTCACAATGAGGACATTCACAAAATTGCCTTTCATACAAGGTACGGGCACTACGAGTTTGCAGTGATGTCGCTTGGGTTGACCAATGCACCTGCAAATTTTATGTGTATTGATGGACATCATATTAATTAGGTATCTGGATAAGTTTGTCTTGGTATTTATAGATGACATACTATTTTATTCAAAGAATAAAGAATAGCACAAAGAACACCTTTGCATAGTACTACAAGTGTTGAGAGAACACCAACTTTACGCTAATTTTAGTATGTGTGATTTTTACAAACGACAGATATAGTACTTAGGTCACATTATCTCTGAGATAGGGATAGTTGTGGACCCGAAAAGTATTAAATCCATAAAGGATTGGCCTAACCATACTAATGTCACTGACATTAGGTCCTGTTTGGGATTAGTCGGATATTATCAAAAGTTCATTGAGAACTTCTCGAGAATTACTTACCCCATGACCACTTTGCAGAAGAAAGTAAGTAAGTTCTTATAGACTACTGAGTGCAAAGAAATTTTTCAAAAGCTTAAGTAGCTTTTGATGACTGCACCGGTGTTACAAATTGCAAATCCCGATGTGGATTTTGTTGTTTGCACGAATGCATGTAAGGAAGGACTTGGAGGATTCATCCTGCAGAATGATCACGCGATCTATTATGAATCACGGAAGTTAAAAGAGCATGAGTAGAACTACCCTACGCATGATCTTGAGTTAGATTCCATCATCCATGCTTTGAGGATGTGGAGGCGCTACCTCATGGGAAGGAAGTTCCTTTTGAAGACAGACAATATGAGTCTAAAATATTTATTTAATCAACTAGATCTGAATGCAAGGAAAGCCTAGTGGGTGGCTTTCCTTAGTGAGTACCATTCGAAGCTAAAGCACATTAAGGGAAAACATAATAAGGTTGTCGATGCTTTGAGCCAACAAACTCATATGATATATGAGGTGACTTTGAGTCAAACCAATGCAGATTTGCATGAGAGGATTAGAGCGGCTAACAGAGTTGACCCCTTCTATGTGTAAATCCTCAAGAAAGTCCAGGAGGACAAGTTGTTTCAACAACAAAATAAATACAAGGTAGACGAATCAGGACTACTATGGTCCAAGGATCGTTTTTACATTCTAGAAGGAGGGGACATTCGGTCCAGCATCCTCACGAAATTTCATCGGGCACCCTACTCAGGGCACCCTGGATATTAAAAGATGATAGCCACCGTCAAGAGACACTTTTTTCTGGCCTAATTTAAATGCCGACATAGTGATGTTTATCGTGAAAAGTCAGGAATGTCAGCGATTCAAAGCTGAGCATCAGCATCCTTTAGGATTTTTGTAACCGTTACCCATTCCAGAATGGAAGTGGGAGTTCATTAGTATGGATTTCATCATTGGTTTACCGAAAAGTAAGAAGAAAAATGACTTTATTTTTGTAGTCATCGACAAATTGTCGAAATCAGCACACTTCATTCATGTGAAGTCGACCTACAAGGTAGTGAACATTGTTGATATCTTCTTGAAGGATATATTTAGATTGCACGGGATACCCAAGGAAATCATCTCGGATCAATATGTTAAGTTTACAAGAAACTTTTGGAGATCTTTATTCTCTGGATTGGAGACGCAGTTCAACATTAGAACTGCATATCACCCGCAGACCGATGGGTAGACAGAAAGAGTAAACAAGATTGCTGAGGACATGCTTAGGATGTATGTCATGAAAAACCACACAAAGTGGGAGGATTATCTGCATCTTGCAGAGTTTGCATATAATAATGGTTATCATACTTCCACCAAGATGAGTCCCTTTGAGGTACTCTATGGACATAAGTGTAGAACACCGGTTACTTGGGATAGCCCGGTGGATCGGCTTATGTTAGGGCCTGATTTATTGATGGACTTGGAACAGTTGGGTACCAAGGTCCAGGTGAACCTTAAAGAAGCACAATACCACCAGAATAATTATGTGGATCGGAAAATAAAATATAAATACTTTCAAATAAGCAATCATGTTTACTTAAAAGTAAAATACAAATGCAACTCGTTGAGCTTGGGTAGGTTTGGTAAGTTAGCACCTAGATTTTCTGGACCTTTTTAAATACTGGCCAAGAAAGGGCCAGTGGCATATAAACTATGTGACAAGCCCAAAATACCTTGTTGCAGAAATAGATAAAATGGGTAAAATTTTTGAAATTTTTTATTAAAGCTTGAAACCATCCAAGTAGTGTGCTTCTGAATTGAATATCTGCAAAAATACGTTTAGTAACCTTTTTCACCAATAAACATTTACACTGCATCCATACTAACATCATTATGTAAAAAGGAGCATGCATAGCATAACAATACAAAAGACGTGACAACCATATATGTGGTTCACCTCCTTCTTGAGGCTACATCCACCAAGCGTTTATTAGTTGTTTTATCAATTCCTCCATAAAGGGGGTACAATGATGCAGCTTATCTATTGGCAATTTGTTTCAGCCTCGAAACAAGGTGAGTGCAGTGGAAATTTGCATTTCCCAATCCCAAAAGTGGATGCTCATGGCTCGGCTCTGCACAACCAATTAGCATACAAAAGATACCCATTTATCCGAGAATGAGCCCACGGCCAACACCCTGAGTTAGTACTTGGCATAAAAGGCAACTTAAGCTCTTATCATAGTAGGATGCTTTGTCTATGATTCCTTCTAGGACTGAAAGAATTCCAAACTTACAATATATGTTATAACTCTTAAACATCTTCAAAAATCCATCTTTCAACAACACATTAATACAGAACATATAAAAGCACCCAGTCTTCAACCAATTACAAGTTTCTGAGTTCAAACATGAACTCAACTAAACCCAAAATAGAGGCATTATTCATAACTCAGGTCAGCAATGAGGAAAGGTTAAATATTATACAGAAAAATATGTTCCTGGTCGATTTCCTTTCTGAAATCATGGCATAAATAGATAGGGACTTTATAAGAATAATATTCAGAACCCCAGATCGATTTCCTTCTTGTGGCATAAAAAGACAAGGATTTTATAAAGGACAATCTCAAAAATCCAAATCGATTGGCTTTCTGAAACCGTGGCAAACAAACAGAGATTTTATAAAGAACAAAAACTCTATATCGATATCTTGACATATACAAGACTGAGTATAGGAAAGCGCAGATCCAAAACATGATTCAACCACCAGATCGAAATCGTAACAATTACAAGACTGAGTTCAGGCAAGCACAAATTCAAACCATGATTCAATCTGAATCATGGCATGTATAAAACTCATTTCAAACCAAGCATAAATCAAGCTATCATTGACCACCAGATCTAAATCATGGCAAAAAATAAAGACAGATTTCAACAAGCATAAAAATCAGCTATCGCTCAATCCAGCAGATCGTTCTATTCATTAGATCATGGCATAAAATAAAGACAGAGTTGCCAAGCATAAATCAGCTATCACTCAATCTAGCTGATCGTTCTATTCACTAAATTGCGGGCATACAATGAAATCAAGCACAGCGTTTCAGGTTATCACCAGACTGATGCTTACAAAACCGTGGGCATTAAAACAGAGTTTTAACCAAGCATAGCGACTGATGTGGCCGAGGGCTTCGTGTCTAAGAGTGCAGACTTATTAGGGTTTTCCTACAAAACAAAATCAAAGGAATTCATTAAATTCGTATTAAATCTAACAGTAATTTCCTATAAAATTCGCATATGTTGACTTCCAGATCCAATATTGATAATTTCAAACTTCATAGCCAGACAAGTATAAAGAAACGTATGAAGAGTTTAATCCCTAACATAAACTACTGTAGTGTTTAAACATGAACATCCAAGGTAAAAATTATGGCATACTAATAGCGTTTAACATAGCAAAAATTCAAGCCAACATTTAACCACCGGATCGATTCCTCTCAGGAAATCGTGACATAAATAAAAACAACATTTTATATAGCACAAACTCAAGCCAATGTCTAACCACCAGATCAATGAAATCATGAGCAACATTTAAATAATGAGCAAATACAGACTATAACGCATTTACCAGAATCAAAGAAATAGTGAGCAACGTTTAAACAATGAGCAGATCCAGGCTATAACGCATTTACCAGAATCAAATAAATCATGAGAAACGTTTAAACAATGAGCAGATCTAGGCTATAATGCATTTACCAGAATCAAAGAAAACTTGAGCAACGTTTAAACAATGAGCAAATCCAGGCTATAACGCATTTACCAGAATCAAAGAAATCGTGAGCAACGTTTAAACAATGGGCAAATCCAGGCTATAACGCATTTACCAGAATCAAAGGAAATCGTCAGCAACATTTAAACAATGGTTGAATCCAGGCTATAACGCATTTACCAGAATCAAAGGAAATCATGAGAAACATTTAAACAATGAACAGATCCAGGCAGATCGACTTCTCAGAATCATTGCAGAGGATTTCCCTTCAGATGAACAGAGCAGAACCCCAAATCCAGAATGCATGTCGCTTGGTATCTCCCACCCCCCCCCCCCCCCCCCCTCCCCATTTTTAAAAGAAATAAATAGGGACAAGTGGCAAGGATTTACCTCCAGGTTTCTTTTTTTTGGTGGAATAAATTCCTCCTCAAATTCTTCCTACTGAAACCATTCCACATAATTCTCCTTGCCAACCCAAAAATACTATTTTTTTTAAGAGAGGCGTGATTTTCCTCCCCACTCCCAAGATGTTTCCTTGGTTAAATTTTCTATGTCAGGGAGGTAGCGGCACCTAGTCATCCACTTCCACATGTAATCAATGATACTATTGGTTCTTCCTCCTGTACACCATTCCCCAAATAAAGGAAAAAGGATACATTTCTTTTTTAATAATATCACTCACTATTAAAAACAAATTTCATTTCCCTCTATAAGTAAGACCAAATTTTCTTGATTCAACTATATATGTATATATATATAGGGTTTCTATTATATTCTTTTAGTATACCAACGAATTGCAGTGATTTGGTTTAGGAAACTATTCATAGGAAACCTTTAGTAAAACCTCCATAATTTAGTATAAGATTCCCTCATATAATTTTTATTTCACCTATATATTTAATATAGTGTTTATTTTCATTCTAACATTATTAATGAATATAAGCTTATGATGAAGCTCACACTAGTAATTTGGTGTACTTTAAGTACTAATACTTACTAGTAAATTAAGTAAAATGCACCTGCTTAATGATTTCTTATATTCATATTAAGGAGGCAGAATGGCGATGTCTCTTATACTGCAAACCTTCTGACCATGTTTCTCATTTTGTTACCAATGTATAGTGCCTTTTACTAGGCTTTGCATTTTCAGATGGGGGTCGTGAGGGGACATTACATTCTTCTCCCCTTAGAGTTAACACCGTCCTCGGTGTTACCTGTTTTTCCAGCCTCGTCTCCATTCTATCTTCGATTCTCATTGCTTGCTTTTATACTTACTAATCCCTCATATTAATGGGATTGAGTCCTCATCCTACATTTATAATCATACATATGCATATATACTAGCATCGGCATTGAAAACAATGTATAACTCAGAAATCCAACACTATACAATTTCCATAATCCACAGTGGTTCCAATATACATGTCAATTCTATTTTCCAATAAATAGACCTATTACATCATAGGTACAAGTTTACCTGTAATGTACATACTTCTTCCCAGCATTATTCTTTTCTCCGGATGTCTTCCATCCCAGCACTCCAAGTGCTAACAGTACTCTGAGTACCAATCCAAGCCACCCAACACAAGGACGATACCCTTCCTTAGGTGTATCTTCTTCTTGTGCTATTCAGGGTGCTTCGCCATTATTATTTTCTCTGGATGTCCTCCATCCCAGCACTCCAAGTGCTAACAGTACTCCAAGCACCGATTCAAGCTACCCAACACAAGGATGATACACGTGTATCTCCTTCTTGTGCTATCCAGGGCACTTCACCAAGTTGAGGCACTTTCGTTCTCGCACACCACAGCACCTAGAGGTTATTCTGTTCATAGAACCCCCACTCTTGTGAAAGTCCTCTTAATGTGTGTGGAATGAGTCTTAACCAAAACATCTTACATCTAGGCATCCCCAGAATGCATAATGGTCCCTAGCTGGCCCAGGGGAAAATAGGTAGCTTTCATCCACTACCTTCATCACCACTTCCTCATGGTGACAACTTTATGTGCATGAGATCTTTCTCATATCTTTTTTTAACTCATTACAGTCCTAGAGGTTTAGCCTTCCTCATGGGCACAATTTCCCATGCCTGCAATCACTCCATAGGTGGTTAGTTTATTATATTAAAGAACATCAAAAAATTTATCATAAGTCATGTCTTAGTTCATTTCTCATTCATCAGATAAGAGCCTTTATACTAGCGTACTCTTTTTACCACTAAGGCATTTATTGATTTTAAGCACAGCGCATTTTATTACTCACCTCAGCTGCACTGTAGCCCAAGTTCGTAAGTAAATCCAATTTCATGACTTTAAAGATTTGTTGTCGTACCTTTTGAGTACGTAAGAAAGATCAATAGACTATATGTGCACAGCCTGATTCCTAGGCTTTTCTTGCAAGCCAGTTATTACAATAGTTGAAAAATTGCATCTAACATGAATCTCTTCACCACAACCTTTCATTCAGGTTATGCATTCACTTAGCATTCATTTAGTAGCTAATGAAATATAATTAGAACTTCTTATAACCAATACACATTCTACTTTATAACAGTTCACAAGATAGCATATTTAGAAACCAATTAATATACACTTATATCATCATTGACCATTATTTCAAGAGCTATTATTTTACAATAAGATGATAGCAATTCCCTGACAACACCTAACTCTACCTCAGGTTTATGTCCATTTTGGACTCAAGTCACACGCTATTGATGTGCACACATGTAGGAGGAGCATCAAGGGTCTGGTCCAGCCAATTTCCTCACATTTTCTTCATGAAACCACCTTTGAGAATCGACAATTTGTTCGACCTGTCGAGTAGGCCCAGCCATCACAATTGTCTTTAGTGACTAGTGATTTGTTAATAAAGCATTATTGTTTATGCATTTTTAACACTCCTAACATCCATTCGACACTATATACATTTTTCATTCAGATGGGATGCAGAAGACAAGTTAAGCTAATACCAAGCAACGTCTTTAAAGAAGTGCAGCAAACAATAGTTTTTAACAAACAAGTATTAAAGCATTCTCTTAATATGTAACTGGTGGAGATTTAACTGAATCCCTTTGCCTGTAGGAGAATTAATGTGAATACACCACCTGAAATTAATACAATTCTACAATTCTGAGAATCTGAAGTGACCTTTCTTTGTACTACTGTCACACATTTTACTTTATAGTTTGGGTGCTAGACCTTGAACTTAAAACAACACCTACTACTCTTTGCTAGGCCTCAGTCAGTGTTGCTTAAGAACAATGCCCATAATGCATTTAGACTCCCAAAATGTATTACAAGATCTACTACAAGGTGTTCACTGCAACATCCTAAAGTGATGTAAGATAGTATGTACCTATGCATCATTGCAGTTTCCATCTCATATTTTCTATGTACAAACACTCAATCAGGTTTCTACATATCTAATTATAAGCTATTCTTGTCAAATATTAATTAATAGAATTCAGAAGTTTTTGGAAACCTCCATCTTCAGGCCATTGGTGGTCCCAATTAGGAGACAACTCCTGTTCTCTTTTTGGAGAACAGCATATGATCTCACAAATGCTAAAAAATGTACTACTGCTAGATCCCTGTAATTGTACATCACTTGTATAGCCTAATAATTTTCATGTAGCCTTCAACATTTTTCCAAACGACTTTACTTATTCTTGTTGAAAATAAGAAAATCATCTGCTTCTTAGTAGACAGCAGTATCATAAATCCTAAACAAGTTGAACTACCGACAAATAGATGAAACAGATTTGAAAATTTCAACAATAGGCAAACTTGACATTTAAGAGAAAAAGGATTTGACCTCATATTTCCTATTCAATGCCATCCAAGAATCCTAACAAGAAACCCCATTCCTTGAATAAAACAGAATTAATCTAAGCAAACCTTCTTGAGTTAACAAGGATCCAGTTTCCGCAGTCTATATACAATCATTACTCATGATACATATTATGAAGAAAATATGTCAGGTGGTGTGAAAATATAAACATTGGCTGATGAAATGCTATCAAGTTCCCCCGATTTCAAACACAATATAGTATATTAAGATTCATCAGTTCATCAGTTCATCTCAAATATTCATGCAAAGTTGTACTTACCAGTGCAATTTACCATTAGGCACTTCCCTTGAGGCTGAAAGAGCAGTTAATCTTCGCAAATAAAATGGATATGAAATTTATCTCTTGGTAACATCAACTTCTAGTTTCCAAGAGTCAAGAGTGATTAGAACTTAGGATAGTTCTTTTCTGAGGGCCCAGTAAAATCTCAATTTGTGAGAGAGCAATAAAATTTCTTTCAAAACTAATCAAAGCATATACATTTTATTATTTGGTTATGTATTGCTACCACATTCTTAGTATGATTAACTAAGAACCCAGTTGGAATTTCTTCAATTTTACCGCTATTTTGTGTGTATGGTACCTTATGGCATTTAATGTGCTGGTGAAGGTAATTCTATATATTGGTGGAACCAGCTGAATTTCCAAAGAAGAAGATTTGAATTTTAAAGTATGCTTCTTATGCAATGCAGTGGTATGCATGTATCTGGAGTAAAATTTATGTAATGCACATAGCAATGTGACTCTAAATCAGCTTGGCCCAGGTTCTAACCCTAAACAAAATGTTAAAGTGTGCATAGGACCATATACTACCTGATTCAGTGAAGCAAAGTTGTCCATAAATAGGTACTGTAAATTGGTTTTTTGAGCCTGCAAATCTTGGTGCCTAAAAATTTAACTCCATGCATTTTGGCACCCATGCTCTTGCCATAGCTTGGGAGGTCTGGCCACAGAATCTTAGGCAGTACTCAATGTAATATCCAAATTACTAATTTTAAGGAAAAAGTATGAGCATGTAAAGGCATGCATGTCGTGAGAATCTGTTCAAGAAGAATATATTACCAATGTACAACTCCAAAATCTACAGATCAACACAATGAAAATTAACACAACCAATTTACTTCTATAAAAATAGTAATAGTAGAAGAATATGCCGTATAATAACTATCTTTTACATTTTATACTATAGATAGAACATTCATCATGCAAAGAAACTTAATAGAGTGACTAGCATGGTACTCATCTGGTTTTAATTCGACAATTGATCCTGAGAAAGTATGAACTGACGCGTCGCAATTTCTTCCAAATGTAATTCGACTTTCCTTGAAAAATTATCATGTTAGCCCATTCTTAAGGTTCCAGTGTTGTAGCTAGCTCTGATACCATATGTGACAACCCCGAAATACCTTGTTGCGAAAATAGATAAAATGGGTAAAATTTTTGAATTTTTTTATTAAAGCTTGAAACCATCCAAGTAGCCTTGCTTCTAAATTGAATGTCTACAAAAATACGTTCAGTAACATTTTTCACCAATAAACATTTATACTGCATCCATACTAACATCATTATGTAAAAGGGAGCATGCACAGCATAACAATACAAAAGAAGAGACAACCATATACGTGGTTCACCTCCTTCTTGAGGCTACATCCACCAAGAGTTTGTTAATCATTTTATTAATTCTTCCATAAATGGGGTACAATGATGCGGCTTATCTGTTACAATTCATTTCAGCCTCGAAACAAGGCGAGTGCAGTGGAAATTTGCATTTCCCAATCCCAAAAGTGAATGCTTATGGCTCGGCTCTGCACAACTAGTTAGAATACAAAAGATACCCATTTATCCGAGAATGAGCCCACAGCCAACACCCTGAGTTAATACTTGGCATAAAAGACAACTTAATCTCTTATGACAACAGGTTGCTTTGTCTATGATTCCTTCTAGGACTGAAATAATTCCAAACTTACAATATATGTTATAACTCTTAAACATCTTCAAAAATCCATCTTTCAACAACACATTAATACAGAAAATATAAAAACACCCAGTCTTCAACCAATTACTTCCAAGTTCGAGCATGAACTCAACTAAACCCAAAACAGAGGCATTATTCATAACCCAGGTCAGCAATGAGGAAAGGTTAAATATTATACAGAAAAATATGTTCCTGATCGATTTCCTTTTTGAAATCATGGCATAAACAGACAGGGAATTTATAAGAATAATATTCAGAACCCCAGATCGATTTCCTTCCTGTGGCATAAAAATACAAGGATTTTATAAAGGACAATCTCAAAACTCCAAATCAATTTTCTTTCTGAAACCATGGCACACAAACAGAGATTTTATAAAGAACAAAAACTCCAGATCGATATCCTGACATATACAAGACTGAGTACAGGAAATCGTAGATCCAAACCATGATTCAACCACCATATCGAAATCATAACAATTACAAGACTGACTTCAGTCAAGCACAGATCCAAACCATGGTTCAATCTAAATCATGGCATGTATAAAACTCATTTCAGACCAAGCATAAAGCAAGCTATCATTGACCTTCCAGATCTAAATCATGGCACAAAATAAAGACAAAGTTCGACAAGCATAAAAATCAGCTATCACTCAATCCAGCAGATCATTCTATTCACTAGATCGTGGCATAAAATAAAGACAGAGTTGCCAAGCATAACTCAGCTATCACTCAATCCAGCAGATCGTTCTACTCACTAAATCGTGGGCATACAATAAAATCAAGCACAACATTTCAGGTTATCACCAGACCGATGCTTATGAAACCATGGGCATTAAAACAGAGTTTTAACCAAGCAGAGCGACTGATGTGGCCGGGGGTTTCATGTCCAAGAGTGCAAACTTATCATGGTTTTTCCACAAAACAAAATTGAAGGCATTCATTAAATTGGTATTAAGTCTAACAGCAATTTCCTGTAAAATTCGCATCTCCTGACTTCCAGATCCAACATTGATAATTTCAAACTTCATAGCCAGACAAGTATAAAGAGACGTATGCAGATTTTAACCCCTATCATAAACTACTGCAGTGTTTAAACATGAACATCCAAGGCAAAAATCGTGGCATACTAACAGCATTTAACATAGCACAAATTCAAGCCAACATTTATCCACCGGATCAATTCCTCTCAGGAAATCGTGACATAAATAAAAACAGTATTTTATATAGCACAAACTCAAGCCAACATCTAACCTATAGATCAATGAAATCATGAGCAATGTTTAAATAATGAGCAAATCCAGACTATAACGCATTTACCAGAATCGAAGAAATCATGAGCAACGTTTAAACAATGAGTAGATCCAGGCTATAACGCATTTACTAGAATCAAACAAATCATGAGCAACGTTTAAACAATGAGCAGATATAGGCTATAACGCATTTACCAGAATCAAAGAAAATGTGAGCAACGTTTAAACAATGAGTGAATCCAGGCTATAATGCATTTACCAAAATCAAAGAAATTGTGAGAAACATTTAAACAATGGGTGAATCCAAGCTATAACGCATTTACCAGAATCAAAGGAAATTGTGAGCAACGTTTAAACAATGGGCGAATCCAAGCTATAACACATTTACCAAAATCAAAGGAAATCTTGAGCAACATTTAAACAATGAATAGATCCAGGCAGATCGACTTCTCAGAATCATCGCAAAGGATTTCCCTTTAGATGAATGGAGCAGAACCCCAAATCCAGAATGCATGCCCCTCGGCATCTCGCCCCCCCCCCCCTTTTTTTAAATAAATACATAGGGACAAGTGGAAAGGATTTACCACTAGGTTTCTTTTTTAAGGTGGAATAAAATCCTCCTCAGATTCTTCCTACCGAAACCGTTCCACATAATTCTCCTTGCCAACCCAAAAATACTATTTTTTTTAAGAGAGGATTGATTTTCCTCCCCGACTCCCAAGTTGTTTCCTTAGTTAAATTTTCTATGTCAGGGAGGGAGCGGCACCTACTCATCCACTTCCACATGTAATCAATGATACTATTGGTTCTTCCTCCTACACACCATTCCCCAAATAAAGGAA
>LPNX010126680.1:461863-494363 GCA_001517045.1 Pseudotsuga menziesii | reverse complement strand
GGGATCATGGTATATGATTCCCAAAGAAAAATGTTAACAAATGTTATATTATTAAGTATTTTATACATGGGATGTATAAAGAATAAATATAGTAATAATATTAATGATGAAAGAAAGAAAGAAAAGATCCATCCATTATTATTTATTATTTAAAGGTAATAAATAGTCCAAAACCTACAAAAGTCTAATTAGGAACTAGTTGAAAGTTCCTAAGTTAAAATATAAAAAAATTACCCAAAATAATTGAAAAGGGTTAAATCAAGAAACCAAGGTTTCTTGATTCAACTGTCCCTTTGACTGAAAGTTTGTCTATAAAGTCTCAAGCCAAGGAAAGGCTTGGGGTTTTGATCTATCATTTGGAGGAGTCATTTTCTTCCTATTTTTCTCTCAAGTAAATTCTTGGAGAACATTTTCCTCGAAGGAAAAAGGAAAACTCATCTAGACCCGTTATACCAGATAGGAAACCCTATGTTAGGAGCTCTAAGCTACTTGCATGTTGGAGTCCATCTTGAGGGGATCCGGATTAAAACCAGGAACGGTTTTGGGTCATGTTTGGGTGGACCGTGGTAGTTACCAAGTGATTTGGTCATCAAAAACAAAGGTGAGATCTGCCTTTGAATTGTTAATGCTGGTTATTTGAGTGTGTAGGTTCAACCATTAAAAGAGATTCAAGTTACAGGTATGAAACCCTAGACTTCATTTTCCATTTTTCTAGATTAAATGCTGGCTATGCTAGGTAAATGATTACATTGCATTTCCTAACCCTATGTGTTTGTTTCTCGGCTTAAAATATGCTAGGGTCTACATTTTTAAATATTAACCCTAGGCTATAAGTTATTTTCTATACCATATTTATACATGGTTTATTCATCAGTTTACTTCTGCAAGTTTAATTTATTTATAAATGTTTATCAAGGGCTCTCCACCCTAGTTTTAATTCATGTATTGTTTTTATGGGGTAAATTATAAACTAGGTTTTATTTCAGAACTAGGACCTATTTGCTTTTTATCCTTTTTACTCTAATGGCATATTTCATTTGTCAGGAGAGCCATGTGAAATTAAATACTAATTAAAAGTATACATTAACAGTTCTAGAATGGATTATAAATCAAATCAACTAAGTACATATTACAAGTAGATCCACATTAAATCGAAGATAAATAAACCATTAAATACCTTTTAAGTTCCGCATATTTAAATACACAATAACTACTAAAGCATTCCATTAAAAATAACATCATCGTCAGCAAATAGGCAGAGTAAGTCTTGTAACCATTCTTTGGTCCAGTATCAAATCTATTTTCCTATTTAAAAATCCACAGTTCTAATATTTTAAATCCACGTAATCAAAACATGTGCCATAAAAATTTAATAGTCCCATTTAATATCGCTTACAGCCATAGTATAAGAAATTAACCAAAATAAAATCATAATCATTAAATAAAGAACTCAGTGTTTACATTAAGGTCGCAGGAACGAATCTTGTAGACTATATTTGCTATTTGCAAACATAACCACGACACCTTCATATTAAAATCTACAACAATTAATAATACACATAAACCAAATTTATAAACCATGTTATAAATCTTTCACACACTCCAAGTAAATATATAGGAGAGGGCATGAATCGAATCCTATGGGCACCTAAGCCCCAAAACATAACCATCCATTTTAATTACATACACATTAAATCAACCATGACCAGGATTCGAATCATGTGGATTCGTTGTACATCCATCATGACCACGCTATACACAGAGGGTATGTGGGCTTTAATAAGAAAATACATTCACTAGAGTAAGGTCGCAAGACCCTAGGTTCTGCACCCATGCTGTAAGCACAGCCATGGCCACAAATAACTAAATACATAGTCCATTTAAAAGTAAACGTAAAGCAACAATATCCATCATGGGATTTCACCAATGTCTCTTCCACATTTCACATCACATAATAATAAAACGAAATAGTAATATGTATAACCATTCAAGATATCGCAGCAACCCATGGGGAGCGATCATGCCATACACGGCATGTCCTCAACCCATTCATTGTCCAGTATTAACAGCTAAGAATAAGCATAAAAAAATATACATAGACTATCCACACAGGAGAATGCCTCTTGTATTACAAGTTTTATAAAGAACTATCGTAGCATAAGAATTTACACACAGTCCAGTCCATTAACCATTGCCAAAAACGTAAACGCGAGAGATATTTTATTTACACACTAACCATTAAAATATGAAATTGAATTTTACATAGTCTTTCCAAGGGCCATGGAAATATTACAAGCAATGGTGTTGCCTAGGCTTAAAACCCCCAAATCAAAAATACGATTTACATAAACAAACATAGTCTACTAAAAGTCCCAAGTTTCCCCAATTCACTTCTAACAACACCCTCATTATTTTTAGAACCCAAACCCTTGCATACACAGGCCTGAAGGAAAATCAAAATCCCACAATAAAACCCAAACAACAACGATATAACCCAGTCCTACCTACAATGCTGAGAGGTGACAATCTTCGCATGTATAACAGGCTTACCATGACTATGACGACATCATCCTTGAGTTGGCTGCGAGCTCTGAGTCATCCCACTCCTCGCTTACCCTGTCACCTACAACCACCAAAATGACGAGAATAAGAAGTATGACAAAGAAGGAGCCATGAAACAAGTATAAAATGCAGTCATGAAATTAACTAAGCTTACCTTCGTAACCAGGGCGTCATCTCCATTCGTAGTGCAGAGTCAAGAACACAACCATCCATAGACCAAGAGAAATGACCAAATGATTTGTGGAGCCAAGCCCTAACCTTGGGCTGCCCCAAACCCTGAGAAACATTAATGGCGCCAGCTTCATGTCAACTACCAATCCAAAACCCACTTTTCCATAGTTTGCATTCAATACATTAATGATGGTTTCCATTGCATGCAAGGTATTAAACCCCATCACATAAGTGCCAAAACCATATGTTATATCGTACCACCCCAATGCTTAAAGTAATGAATAGTGTAATTCCTAGTCCATGCACTTTATACGCTAACCCATAGTCAATGCACAAGGTACAAGGTATAGCATAGGTCATGTGTCGTATAACCATAGGATTAAGCCTTAATACATTCCATGTTCCCTAAGCTTAATGCTTAGAAACCATGGTATTATTTGCTAGGAATAAAATCAAGGTTTCCTCTGTACCGTCAAAGTTTAAAACCTGTCAATAGCAAATAAAATACATGTTACTACTTTGAATGCGATGAATATAAATTACGAAGAGATTGAGAGTTAAACAGTGAATCCGAAATTACGAATAAATAGTAGGTAATAGATATATAGTTTATCTATTTTAAAAAATTAATGAAGATCGTAATTACCTTTCTATAGATCTGAGTCTGTAAGGAAGTGTAATAACAAACAGTAGGTATGTTAATGATCAAAATGTTTAGCGCTCTTTAAAATCTCCTATGCTCAGTATAATCTACATACGAAATAGAAGAGTTTCCTTAGTTCAAATTTAACTAAGTAAGCCTGCTAGACAAGTAAACACTTTACTGCTCACACCATCATGGGAGAACTAGTCCCGCCACTCTAGCCACTTTAATTCCATAAACAAAGTTAAGTAACAACTATGCAGAATGAACGAAGCATATAATCAAGTAACGACACATACACAACAATGTATAAATATAAGAATCAAAGTAGCAACAAGAATTAGTACATCATAGTAGAATACAGTAATTTTCACAACTGAAACTAAGATGATAAAACGTAAGAACATATTACAACCAAACAGTAGTACAACTAGTGTACATTATATTCCGCAAGTTGAATAATGTTTCGCTTACATAGTTTTTACTAGACTAATTTTTTTTTTTTTTGGGGGGGGGGGCATTACACAAACCCAACTTGAAGAAAAACCAATTTCAAGTGGGCACAATTGACTTTGTCACATGCCTTTAAAATATCTGCCTTCACAATCATTACAAGTGAGTACTTTACCTTAATGAAATGCATAACAACTTATGGAGTGCTTCCAGAATCATGCATTTGTTCGCTAGCGAGAAAGGAAAACTATTCGTGAGAGACATAAGAAGAGATAATTCTTATGATCCTTCTAGATATTATCACTGCAATAAGTTTGTAAATACAATTTCCGCAAGGAAATAGGGCTATAATCCTCCAAGTGTCATTCTTATCATAGTTAGCAATAAAGGTGACAAAAGTTGAATTAAAATTGAAATTCTACTTATATATTTATATCATTTGAAGTATAAACTTAGGTCTTAAGTATTACATGCATGCAAATTGTTTTGGTGAAATTCAAAAAATTAATGGTTTGTTGATGTATTAGTTTTTCTTTTGGTCATGAGCATAATAAATAAATGAAACAATCAATTAGTTTCAAATAATTTTCTACCTACTTCATAGTCCCAGAATGTACCATACATTATGTTTTATGTCTTACAAAACCCAATATGACCACTTTGATGTGTCTAATATAATAGTAGTGGTAATGTAGTATCTATTGTTTGATTAGGATATCTATAAAATTTTATTCAAGAGCACTTATAACTTTCTCTTAGCATGAACTTACCTTAAGTTATAAATCCCAGTTGAAACATGAGGCCATATACTCAATCATAATATGCCATAAAGAAAGGGTTATTGAACTAAAAACAATATGGATGTCATTGACTAACAATATGCTCCAGACTATTCATAATTTGAATCTGACTAAACACAAAGCCACATTTTTGGCCCATTTATAATTACTAATCCAAACTTACCATATCCACGTCTTTATCGATAAGTTTCTAAAGACTCTTTATCAATAAGTTTCTAAAGACTAATTGTAGTGAAACCTCACTATTTAACCCAATATTTACTTCTTCAAAGTAGTTGATTACTTTAAAAATTTCACTATTCCATGGATAAAATATATTAATCCTTTCAATATCCAACTGAAAATAAATATATAACTCCTTTCAATATCCAATTGTCATTATTTTCATTCGGAATAACGTCTAAATCTATAGCTTTTTTTCCAAAGGAATATTCTATAACTTCTAATTATTTTTTAGTAAGTAAATATGTAAGTCACAAAAAAATATGTAACAATGATCAATTCCACCCCCCACACACATATATATAACACCTAGCTTTCCATTCTAATAGAATGCATTGTTCCTTCATATATATGATAATAATAGGTGTAATTTGTTCCAAAGAAGAATAATTATAAAGTTCAATTGATTCCTTAAAAACAAAGCAATGATGTGCACTAAGCTATATCAAGTTTATATTTCCATATAGGTAAAATTTGTAATAAGACAAGTCTTTGTAACTTTATACCACTCTCAGTTAAAAATGCATAACCTTATACAGTGTGAATCCTATCAATCTCACACATAGCCTATTCTTTTACTTAAAAAAATCCCCTTCAACTATTTATTGCACAATGGAGTACAAAGTGAAGACTGAGGGTTTAGGTACCCATTGGGCGCATATGGTGCTAGAGTCATCTCTAACTTAATTGGTAGTTTAGAAGGACTGTGTAGCACCCTCCTACATGGAAAGGTGTTAATTCCTATAATTTAGGACAAGTTTAATCTACTTATATTTGAGATCTACGTTTTACTAAATAAATAAAATGGATAATATTTCTAAAAGTTTTTGTAAATTTTTCTTGGCATAGTTACTAGACAATTTTTCTACATAGTTTCGTTCTTGTAAAATCATACAAATCCATGATCAAACTGTAAAAATTACAATTTCATAGTAAATCATAGAAAATGGTAAATAGCATACCATAGAACACTTTTAAATTTTCTATTCTTACCATTTGCACATAAACAACCTATTTTAAAAATAATAAATTATGAGTAAGTGTAATAACTCTATTCAGAAGGGTGGATTTGAAGTAGATCTCTTAGTTCTCACAACTCCTGTAGGCTTCATTAGGTTCCCTTAGCAACCAAAAAAATATGTGTCCACCCTGTCGACCAGCTATTATTTTGTTGTCCCTAGGAAATCAATGGATTTACTAGCCCTCGATCCCACATCCGATAACCTCGATAGGAAATTATTCCTTAGTTCAATAAAAAAATATCCCATGATTTTTCAACCTCCACCTTGAATTTTCCCCCCTCCTCCAAGCTTGGATTTGTCCCCCTCCTCGAAAGACTTCCCTTTGTAACCATTTTCCAATTTCCGCACAGTTCACTCTCTCCAAAAGAACCCCATGTTTCTCCCCAAACATTTCTCACCTAAATACCATTTTCCTCCTCCTCAAGCCTTTGGGCTTACTCCATCGCCCCCGTCAAATCCCACAAACCCCAAGACACTTATTTATTTCTTGTTTAAAATTTTAAATCATAATAAAATAATATATATTCTTTTACACATTCTCTCGAGCAATTCAATGCCATTATGGTTAATTAAAACTATTAATTGTACAATATTTACTATTTTTCTTGAAGTGTTCAATTTGGGAAACTCAAGAGATGGTGGGTTAAATTACAAGTCCCACTCACCATTCAAACATTAAATTCATTGAATAAAATAATAATTTCTTAGTGACGAAGTTGACCCTTCAAGTTTTGTAGTTGGTTATATTTATTATCTTATTCAATTCAATATTTGAAAATAACAATAATAATATAACGAAATCTTACATTGTCTTCTCAGTTTGGTTAAATAATTTGAATGTACCCGTTTTAACTTATCACAAAATGATTGAGTCAAAATTAAGAATTTATTTATGATAAATTCATTTATTATTTTCTTTATTAAACAATGGTTATGACAAGGGACCTTATTCTCATTATTAATATTAATTGAATAATAGTAACAATAAAAACATTAATAATAATCCAGGGGAGGCAGGCGCGGGTGGGATCATCTTCGATCTCGGCAGAAAAATAGTGTCTTCTTACGCATAGGGACTTGGTCAAAAAACCAACAATGAAGCAGAATTGATTGCTCTTTTCTTCGGAATGAACCTCCTCGGGAAACTTAATATCACCAAAATTATGGTTTTTTGAGACTTGAAGCAAGTAATCCAAAAGATTAATAACGAAAGGAGCAGAGGCATGGTAAAAACCTTAAGAATCTACGAGTGCATCCAACAAGTCTTGAGTGAATTTCATGTTTCCTACTCTCACATCGTCCAAGGAAACAACTCAGAAGTGGATACTTTGGCAAATAAAGGTGTCAAGTTAAAAATCAGATCAGCCAAGGTGAATGGAATGTTATCAAATTATTTTCATGTCCCCTAAGTCTTTTTGTTTTTTTACCTTAGGACATTTGGGTATTCTCCTAGAAGCACTACTATTTCCACTCGATTGATATTGTTGAAGTGTAAGGATCAAGTGGCTGAAGATCCCTCTATCGGCGTAGCAAGTCGGAAACTCTCCATTCTACAGTGACGTGCGAACCGGTAGGAAGCATGGCTACCAGTCCCCACCTATCGTATCAAAGGCCATGTGATGGTATTAATAGCGCCTACTTCCCTATTAAATCAAAGTAGAAATCTCACACAATGCATGACACCCCTTCATCTTTAGAACTTGTCTCTCTCGACCTACTCTATCTTGCAATTTTGTACTGTGAGTGCTCTTGCTGTGGGAATGAATGCATATTCCTGTGAAGGGAAAATTCCTATGAGTGATTACCATGGTAAAGTTAAGGGCTTTGATTTTTTTGTCTATGAGGTGAAGGATTCTGTTAGTGCAGTGAGTGTTCTTGATTGTAAATAGAAGGCGTGTGTTTGTGAAGACCCTCACAGTGTTACACCTGGCACCGAGAGTGGCGTCGGCATGTAGAGGGAAGGTGTTGGGATTCCGTCTAGTTTTCTTGTGAACGGACTAGAAGCTCACTTGTCTATCAAAGGTTCTTGCCTCCATCATATCTCAGGACCTGAGTGTTTGGAACAATCAGAGCTCGCAACTCTTCTCTTTGAAGTGGTCGATAAACTGACTTCCCTAGAAGACATTCAGAACTCGATTAAGGATGTCAACTAGAATATGAGATCGTTATATGACATCATTAACAGAAGCATGGGAGAAATAATTAAAACTATGGAGTGGATGGTTCGGCAGATAGAAAACCAAGACACCCGCATTGAAAATAATCACCGTGACTTGTATGAGATAATGGGAAAGATTGGCTACATGAAAGATGACTTGGAATGTTTGGCAAATATGAATGAGGGAAGCATCATCCAGGACAATAAGAATAGAGACCATGCAATGGAGGACGTTACTGTTGAGTAGCCAATCAAAGAGCCAAAAGGAAAGAAGGAGGAACAGGTCTAATTTCATGGGTATTTCATATTTTTTTGTATCTTTGTTTTAAGATTATTTGTTCATATATACCCTACGAGGGGATATAGAAGTTTTACGAGGAATAGAGGTAAGAAGAAAAATTTAGTTATCAGCATGAATATTTATGTCTACTATCAGAAATATCAGAATCAGCAAACTCATTAGTCTCTTCACTTACAATCAATGGTTTTGGTTATAAAGAGGACTCTCCAACTTCAACTGATGTTAAAGGCTCTTCTTGGATCTGAACACTTCTTTCAACGAAAAATTTGTTAGTGCTCAAGTTGATGAGCTTGTACCCTTCTCAATATTTATCATACCCAACAAATAGGCACTCTTGGCTTGGGGGTTGCAAATCCTTCCTCTTTTTAGTTGGAATTCTAGCCCAAGCCTTTGAGCTAAAAATCCTGAAATGGGTCGCATCTGGATTGTGCCAACTCCAAGCTTCGAAAGGAGTAATATCATCAAGATGCTTATAAGGAACCCTCGTATGGATGTAGGATGCATAGTTTATAGCCTAGGCCCAAAACTTTGGTGGAAAATTTTTAGCCTCCATCATACAAGTTTCCATCTCCTTCAGTGATCTGTTCTTCCTCTCAGCAACACGATTTTGTTGTGGTGTGTAAGGGATAGAATGTTGCATATGGATACCTACATCCTTACAATACTAGGTGAACTCATAATTGACATACTCACCACCATTTTCAGATCTGAGGATATTGAGTTTCCTCCAAGACTGGTTTTCAACCAAGGCTCTAAAGACTTTGAAGAGGTCAAAAACTTTAGAATTAAGCTTTAGGAAGTGAACCCAACAATACTTGGAAAATTCATCTATGAAGGTGAGTGTATATTTGGCTTAACTCATGGACATATGAGGGAGTGGACCAGTAATTTCATTGTGGATCAACTCAAGAGGTGCATAGGTTCTCTCATGACTAGCTCTGACATACTTGTGCTCTGGGTGTTTTCCTAGGATACAACCTTGACAGACTCCCTTAGAAAAATTGATATTTGGTAACCCTATGACCATATCTTTTTCACTCAAATCAGAAATATACTTGTATTTAATATGGCCAAATATTTCATGCCAAATCTTGCTTGCTTCATTATCATGAATCAGAAGAGTGGAGGGGTTTGAGTAGGGTAGAAAATGGGAAAACTTGTATACCTTCAAAGTCTGATCAACAACACCTTTTGCTATGACTTTAACATTTGAAATATTAGTGATTTCAACATCATCAGGGGAGAAGATGACCTTCTTTGGAGACCCAGTATGAGTCATATGATACACCTACAAGATATTAGAGGCAAGACCTGGAACATACAACACATTATTGAAATTACCATGGTCAAGATCAACCCTACCCCTCCCCAAACTGTCAGTGAGAGATTCATCTCCCAAAACTATTGGTGGAACTTTTGACATGTCAAGAGAGGATAATGTCTCCTTTGTTGAAACCATATGTCTAGAAGCTCCAGAATCTATGATGAATCTAGGTGAGCTTGATGTGCCAGAAACCAAGGAATGTGCTCTCTCTCTATCTACTAAATTTGATCCTCCTTCCTTCTTCTTTGAGAAATCAGGAAAGGAGATGTTATTATTCTCCAGGAGTTGGGTCAACATGTCAATTTGATTCTTCATACAAGAGGTGTCAGGGTGATAGCCCTTACTGCAGTATGCGCACTTGCTCATTTCTCCTTTATTCTTCTTCTTCTGGGAGTTCTTCTTGGAACCTTGGGGCTCCTCTTGAGACTTTGACTTGTCTCTCTTTTGCTCGGGTGGATTTTTATATTTTTTCTTGACTTTTTAATCCACCCTTGAATCTCCAACAACCAAATATTGGTCTTTGGAAGGTTTGATGGTGCCCATCATCACCAACTTATCTTGCTCCTATGTGAGGGATTCCATGAACTCTGCAAGATTAGGCATCTTCCAGGATTGTGTTGTCAACTTGGTGGCATGGAAGGTCAAAAAAAACATTGAATAGTCAGGACCAAGCTTAGAGAGTATGGCCAAGACTAGTTTCTCTTCCTTCTTTTCGATCCCACGGTGTTTTAGCTGCAAAACAAGGGCCTTAAACTTGGAAAATTAGAGTTGCAATTATTTGAATCTACTGGGACTCAAAGAGATCAAATAATTCTCAATTTGATGTCCTCTCATATCATCTATCTTTCTAAAAATATCTTCAATATTCTCCCACACTTCATTAGGTGATTTCAATCCATCAATATGGAAGAGCAGGTCTCTTGAAATGCTCAGACATAAAAGACCATAGGCCTCATCCCTCCTTTTGTGCCATTTAATTTTCTCTTCAGCTACATTGGGCTCTGCCTCAGTTTCCATGGTCACCCTATAGATACCTTTCACTCTCAACAATATCTCCATCTCATCTTTACACTCAAATAAATTTAATGGAGTCAAGATGATATTCTAAGATTGGTCCATAGCTCAGTAGTTGTGCCCTCCAGTCAGCGCAATGCACTCCCAGTCAAGATGTTGAACTTGCAATAGAAATATGGAAGGATGGAAATCGATCTACAAAGGATTTGATACCATGTGGAAATTCAACCCAAGATATAGAACAATAACACTCACAAAATTGCTAATCAAACATGCAAAATTCACACCAAAGGAGACTGAAATTGGAGCATAACACTAATCTGTATTGAGTAAGTGTATAATATCCAAACTTGTGGAGTAATAGGATGCTCAAATAAATAATTAAATGAGAGTTTCAAATGCATAAGTATTCTATTTGAAATAATTAAAAACCAGGCTTACCAAAACTAGTCAAATCCCCCATAGGTGCATAAAGCAGCTTCCAAATCTATGAAGATGCTCACGAATTTTCTAAGTCAAGTGGGAAAGATAAAGAGAGATGGAAAGAAAACTCATACATCCTTTTAATCGGAGAAAAGGAGGGAGGATGATGTGGGGAAAAAACAAGGCAGTTACACTTAGACTAGCTTTTCCTTTTGCCTTAAAACGGCTATAAAGAAAGGCAACTTTCAAAAAAAGAAGATATGCACTTTAAGGAATCAAGAATAAAGTATATTTTATAAAATTGGTTTCCAGGATGTTTCCCAAGTTCTCCATGACTCAATTTTAGAATGTGTTGACTTCTAGGACATGTTGAAGGCAACTAGCATAGAATGGAATCTAGGAATCTAGGTAATAAGACAAAAATGATTAATTAATGTCAAATGTAGGTAACTATGGGTTGATTATTCTAAAACCCCCACTTATCCTGAATTTATGGGTAAATATCAGAAAACTATAGGGCCTAGCAACAAGGCTTAGTCACCCTTTACATACTGCTTGTCCATACAACGAAGGAAAGAGGCAAAAACCCAGTGGGAAAAGCCTCCCTTAAACATGGACAGAAAAACAAGATTTTGGAAATATTGTCATCAATCATGCTTCATATCATGATCCCAGTAGTGATTTGAGATTGCTGAAGGTATTCTCACAAAAAACTTTGGTGAAGATGTCTGCTACTTGTTCTAAATATGCACAGAAGAGTAGAACAATGGTACCATCATGTACAAGTTGTATGATGTAGTGCATATGGATCTCAATGTGCTTGGTTCACTGTCTCTGAACTGAATCATTGCAGATTCGAATGGTGCATTGATTATCATAGTAGATAATAGTTGAAAACTCTGATTTGAAACCACATTCTCCAAGTACCCCCTGCAACCACAAACATTGAGTTGCTACATTTGCAACTCCTCTATACTCTGCTTCTGTAGATGAGAGTGTTATGTCTCTCTGCTTCTTGCTTGACCAAATGGTTGGACCTTCTACAAGCATGAACACATATTCTGATGTAGACTTTTTATCTATGTTGTCACATGCCCAATCACTGTTAGTAAATCCAATCAAATCAAGATCAGATTTTTCTTTGTAGAAGATCCCATGAGTTCTTGTTCCTTGAACAAAGTTTAGGATCCTATTGGTTGCCCTCCAGTGGATCTCATGAGGCTGATCCATGTATCTAGAAGCCACACTAACTGCATAAGATAAATCAGGTCGAGTGTTTGTAATATAAATAAAACACCCAATCAACTGCTTATACAGTGTATTATTTACCATAGGAGAAGAACCTGCTTCTTCAAGCTTAACTCCTGAAAGGAATGGAGTCTTGCTTGGCTTGCAATATTTCATGTTGAACTTGATGAGAAAATATGAATCGTACTTGGATTGATGTATTTTGATTCTATGTTGGGATTGAGAAATTTCGAGACCCAATAATTGGCTCAACAATCCCAAATATGTCATAGAAAATGCATGGTTCATTGCATCCTTCAAGGAGGCAATCTCTTTCTTTGAACTTCCTGTAATCAGTAGGTCATCCCCATACAAAAAAATAAGCATCAAAGAACCATGAATCAGCTTCAAATATACATTAATATCATACTTTCATTGAACAAAACTCATTGACAGCAGAAAGCCATCAATCTTGGCATACCAAGCCCTAGGGGCTTACTTGAGCCCATATAATGATTTCTTTAACATGAACACTAAATATGGATTAGAAAAAAACCCTTCAGGTTTCTGCATGTAAAAAAATTCAGTGAGATCTCCATTTAGGAAATCACACTTAACATCCATGTGATGTACTTCCCACTGCTTCGAAACTGCAATGGCTAGAACTAGCCTTATGGAGTCCATCTTTGCCACTGGTGCAAAGGTTTCATTGTATTCAATACCATGTACTTGTGAGTATCCCTTGGATACCAATATTTCCTTATATTTCAAAGATGAACCATCAGCATAAAACTTAGTCTTGAAGACCCACTTACATTGAACTAGCTTTCTCCCTGGGGGAAGTTCAACCAATTCCCAAGTGTTGTTCTTCTCGAGTGAACTGAATTCTTCTTTCATGGATGTTTTCCATATTTGATCATGTGATGCATATTCATATGTATGTGGATCTGATTCAACCATCAGATATCACTTCTCATCAAATAGAGGATCTTGCACACAAAGGGCACTCTCAAATTGAGATCTAGTCCTCCTAGTGTCATTAGGATTTCCAGCTAGTCTCCCAGCTACATGAATGGTATTTGCTGCCCATTTTGGTCTTTTAGGACTGTTAGTATATGCAACAAAATCATAATTATCATAAATATCAGAATCATCAAAATCATTAGTCTCTTCACTCACAATCAATGGTTCTGGTGATGAAGAGGACTCTCCAACTTCAACTGCTGCTAAAGGCTCTTCTTCGAACTGAACACTTATTTCAATGAAATATTTGTTAGTGCTCAATTTTATCAGCTTTTAACCTTTTGAATCTTTAGAATATCCAACAAATAGTAACTCTTGGATTTGGGGTTGCAAATCCTTCCTCTTTTCAGTTGGAATTCTAGCCCAAGCCTTTGAGCTAAAAATCCTAAAATGGGTCACATCTGGCTTGTGACCACTCCAAGCTTTGAAAGGAGTAATACCATCAAGATACTTATCAGGAACCTTTTTCTAGATGTACTATGCATATTTTATAGCCTCGGACCAAAACTTTGGTGGCAAATTTTTAGCCTCCATCATACAAGTTTCCATCTCCTTCAGTGATATGTTCTTCCTCTTAGCAACAACTTTTTGATGTGGTGTGTAAGGGATAGAATGTTGCATCTGGATACCTGCATCCTTGCAATACTTTATTAACTTAGACTTTATATACTCACCACCATTGTCATATTTTAGGATCTTGAGTTTCCTCCCAGACAGGTTTTCAACCAAGGCTCTAAAGACTTTGAAGAGGTCAAAAACTTTAGACTTATGCTTTAGGAAGTGAACCCATTAATACCTGAAAAATTCATCTATGAAGGTGAGTGCATACTTGGCTTGACTCATGGACATATGAGGGAATGGACCAGAAATTTCACTGTGGATCAACTCAAGAGGTGCAGAGGTTCTCTCATGACTAGCTCTCTCATACTTGTGCTTTGGGTGTTTTCCTAGGATACAACCTTGACAGACTCCCTTAGAAAACTTGATATTTGGTAACCCTATGACCGTATCTTTGTCACTCAAATCAGAAATATACTTGTAGTTAATATGGCCAAATATTTCATGCCAAAGCTTGCTTGCTTCATTAGCATGAATCATCATAGCAGAGGGGTTTGAGTAGGGTAGAATATGGGAAAACTTGTATAGCTTCGAAGTGTGATCAACAACACCTTTTTCTATGACTTTACCATTTGAAATCTTAGTGATTTCAACATCATCAGGGGAGAAGATGACCTTATTTGGAGACCCAGTATGATTCATCTAATACACTGACAAAAGATTAGAGGCAAGACCTAGAACATACAAAACATTATTGAAATTACCATGGTCAATATCAACCCTACCCTTCCCCAAACTATCAGTGAGAGAGTCATCTCCCAAAACTATTGGTGAACCTTCCGACATGTCAAGAGAGGAGAATGTCTCCTTTGTCTAAACCATATATCTAGAAGCTCCACAATCTATGATGAATCTAGGTGATCTTGATGTGCCAGCAACCAAGGAATGTACTCTCTCTTTGTCTTCTAAATTTGATCCTCCTTCCTTCTTCTTTGAGAAATCAAGAAGGGAGATGTTATTCTTCTCCAGGAGTTGGGTCAACATGTCAATTTGATTCTTCATACAAGAGCTCTCGAGATGATAGCCCTTACTATAGTATGTGCACTTGCTCAGTTCTCCTTTATTCTTCTTCTTCTGGGAATTCTTCTTGGAACCTTGGGGCTCCTCTTGAGACTTTGACTTGTCTCTCTTTTTCTCAGGTGTATTTTTAGCTTTTTTCTTGCTTTTTGAATCCACCCTTAAATCTCCAGCAACGAAAGCTTGGCCTTTGGAAGGTTTGATGGTGCCCATCATCACCAACTTATCTTGCTCCTATGTGAGGGATTCCATGAACTCTGCAAGCTTAGGAATATTTCAGGCTTGTGTTGTCAACTTGGTGGCATGGAAGGTCAAAAAAAGCATTGAATAGTCAGAACCAATCTTAGAGAGTATGGCCAAGACTATTTGCTCTTCCTTCTTTTCAATCCCACACTGTTTTAGCTGGAAAATAAGGGCCTTAAACTTGGAAAATTAGAGTTGTAATGATTTGAATCTACTGGGACTCGAGGAGATTATCTCATTCTTGATTTTATGTCCTCCCATCTCATCTATATTTACAAAAATCTATTCAAGATTCTCCCACACTTCATTAGGTGATGTCAATCCATCAAGATGGAAGAGGAGGTCTCTTGAAATGGATCTACCTCAGTTGCCATGGACACCTTGTAGAGAAATTTCTCTCTCAACAATATCTCCATCTCAGCTTTCCACTCAAATAAATTGAATTGTGTCAAGATGATCTTCTAAGATTGGTCCATAGCTCACTAGTTATGCCCTCCAGTCAACAGAATGTGCTCTCAATCAAGATGTTGAACCTGAAATAGAAATATGGAAGGAGATAAATCAATTTACAAAGGCTCTAATACCATGTGTAAATTTAACCCAAGAGATAGAACAATAACACTCACAAAATTGCTAATCAAACATGCAAAATTCACACCAAAGGAGACTGAAATTGGAGCATAACACTAATCTGTATTGAGTAAGTGTACAATATCCAACCTTGTGAAGTAATAGGATTCTCAAATAAATAATTAAATGATATTTTTGAATGCATAAGGATGCTATTCGAAATAGTCAAAAAGCAGGCTTACCAAAACTAGTCAAATCCCCCATAGGTGCATAAAGCAGTTTCCAAATCTATGAAGATGCTCACAAATTTGCTAAGTCAAGTGGGAAATATAAATAGGTATGGAATTACAAATCATACATGTTTTTAATTGGATAAAAATAGGGAGGATGGTGTGGGAAAAAAACAAGGCAGTTACACCTAGACTAGCTTTTCCTTTTGCCTTAAAACAGCTATAAATCAAGGAAACTTTCAGAAAAAAGAAAATATGCACTTTGCGGAATCAAGAATAAAGTAGACTTGCTAAAATTGGTTTCCAGGATGTTTCCCAAGCGCTTCATGACTCAGTTTTAGCATGTGTTGACTTCTAGGACATGTAGAAGGAAACTAGCATAGAATGGAATCCAAGAATCTAGGTAATAAGACAAAAATGATTAATTAATGTCAAATGTAGGTAAATATGGGTTGATTATTCTAACACAATATTCCTAATTCACAACCAAATTTTCTTATATTACATATTCCATGGCCTCAATGTGATATTCCATTCCATCTCCTACCTTGGCCCTTTAACTTGTTAAGTTGAAACCCTTCATGCAATCTTCCTCTCAAGCTTACTTCACCAAAAAGCCAAAAAAATGTGACCTACATGCACTGAACCTTAAAAAATTACATAGTGATTCAATTTACATGACTTATAATTCTACATTCTCATTTAACGGATATAACTCCCTCACTGAGAGGAACCATCTCACCTCTTTGAGGTTTCAAAACATTGTCCATGTTGTCGTATTTATTTTATAAATCTACCCATTGAACACCACAAATGATAGTCACAATGCCTTTGTATTTTTATACTATTGAATTGTAGTTTACAAAGTTCCCCTCATCCCCAACAACTTCTTCCGTAGCCTCATGGGGAATCTCTTTATCTCCATCCTCTTTTCAAATGGATTTTCATCCCAATAGACTGTGGATACTCCATTGTTATTCTATGTGTTTTCTTTCCATACCAATTTTGACACTTGATCATTTGTAAAAACCTTATAGATATTAAAATAGGTACATGTGTGTGTATAAACCATGGGTATTTCCCCCTCCAACTATATCTAAAAAAATATCTCTAATTTTATAGGGAAAGGTCTTGAAGTTCTTCTCAAACTCGACCCTAATTACAATTTAATAGTAACTTCTCACAATTTTCGCCCTTCTAAAACAACAACAACATATACGACTAGACAATCTCAATTGAATCTTTAATACCATTTTTTTCATCCCTCAATACCAAATGGGATTACACTTGCTTAATTTGAAAATAACGTAACAAAATAGAAATAATGAGAACCCCTTTACAGCTAAGGGTTCAATAACACCTTCTAATATAAATAGATGCAGGAATACACATCCATGCATAACAACTTGAATCTAGTTGTTATACTGATAAATATAATGAGATACATAAGATAGATGGGAAACCCCTATTGATAACTGTTAGGTGTCCATTTGGGCATAGGAATGATAGGCAGTCACAAAGCCAATTTACAGAAGAAGAATAACCAAAATATAGGAAGAGATGGGAACCAAAGCACACAATTATCCTTCACAAATGTACAATATATTACATGAGAATGACCCTTAGGTTCATCTTCCCGAGTGGTCTCTTCAACTCCCAAGTGACTCTTCCCATTCTCCTTGACTATTGGTTTTCCTTGCACGTGAATAGTGCACAATAATCTTAACACCAACGATAATGTTCCCAAAAATAACAATAAAATGCATAAACCCTAACCTTATATCATTTTTTATGCTTTGATATGATAAATAAGGCCTTAGTACACATATGACCTTATTACAAAGATATAACTCTAAATGTTAATGATTGGGCATGGAACACCACTGGAAATATATCGACCCATAAAATGGAAAAATAGTCCATGACCTAGGTCCATCACATTAGGTATCCATATTTATTCTTATTTGACTCTCAAATATAGGATTTATCATTTTCATCCATTAGTGTATTTTTAGGTTCCAATTCAACCCAACCCAAACTAGTCCCAAATGTAGTATTGTCTTCCATAAATAATCAATCAAGTCATATGGCCTATGTAGAAACATTTTGGAACACTCCTCCCCTTTTGGGAGGCTCCTAGTCTTCAAAAAAATTAGTTGTGAAGGAGACAAGAAAACAATTCCCCCTTGAGTATCATTTGTCCTTGTTTACTACCCAACCCTTCAATCTCACCTACTAAAGTTATTGTTGACCCCTCAGGGTCATTATGATATTCTTCTATGGAATTTTGTCCCATGGAAAATCATCTATGTATCTAGTGCTAAATTCTATATGGAATGTAATACTTGTCCCCCTTAATCCCCATTGAGCATGGGTGGGGTAAATATTATTGCTTTCTAATTCCCCTTCCTTTCCTCCTTCATGGGATGTGTTATATTGGGGTACATGTATGTGTAAAAATTGTCTAATTCACCTACCTTGTGGCACATTGGAATAAATTCTACATCTATAAAATATCCTCTCCTCTTATGTGTTATCTCAAGTTTGTTGTGAGGTTTGGTACACAATTGCATGTTATAAGTCTCTGCATACCATCATCCTTAGTCAATATTAGGTAAACCATAAAGGAGTGGTGTATTCTACTAATATAACGGTTCATTAGTGATTTGGATCATACAAATAATTAAATCAAGGCATAAATATAAATGATGGCAGATAGACATGGATATTTGAAAGAGCACGGTAATGTAATAAAACCCAAAATCTACGAATGAACAAAATATAAAAGACTCAAAACGTAAAAAATACAAACTAGCTAGAACGGTAGTAGCTTATTTTTTAATAGAGATTTATCAACTATGCTCATTCGCAACAAGACATCAAAATAAGAAAAAAATCCATTCATAAAAACTATGATTCCCTAAGATGAAAAAATTCAAAATATCCAAAATCCTACCCATAGGAAATGATGTGGCAAAAGGAATATGGGCCCTAAGGAGGCTAGTTGATACATCAACTTCTTGAGGTTGTAACGTTTGCATACAAACTCTATTTATGGAATTGATGATATCATAAAAAATATTAACCCATTCTCATTATGTTTGGAATACCTCCAAAATAAAATATTGCATTTCCTATATCAACTAACAAAACTCAAGGGAAAATCCCTAAAAATTTATGAAATTTAGTACCTAAAAAAATTGTAGTAGAACTACCAATATGTGGAACCATTATAAGTCAATGGAATAGGTGGGTGTACACCAATATCCACTTGTTTCAATTATCCCTCTTAGGAAGGAATCGTCAACATTATGTGTAGTTCCTCCATCTAATGGAGAAAAAGCCTTTTGAATCCAACTCCTGGCGAACCACTTTCCCTAGTGAAGGAGTTTCCAAGCTTTGATGACTCAATAGAGTAAGTTTTTTTTACTCAATAGAGTTATTTGTTCTACTATATATTTCCATTCATCTTTGTGTCCATATACATTCAAATATAATTTTCTCATTTCAGTGACGATTGAGTTTTGTAGGGGCCAAGTTTTCGACCACCTTCGACGTGTCTAAGACTAGTGGAAAATATGGTTGTAGCAACTCAACATTTAATACTAGGTGAAAGCCAAGGAAAGAGGGGATATTTATTTCAAAACAATTCTCACCCACATCCTTGGTGATTTCTTAAGGCATGTATCAAAATTGGCATAGATTCCAATGAATTCATATGGGACACTCTTTTTGTAAATGCATCCATACCCTATCTCCCACATGAAACTTATTGTTGGATGTCTTGGATCCATTCAACAAACTTGGTTCTCTATAAACCTATATTTTATCATGGAAGGATTATTCCTTTGTAGATGCAATGAGAAGAGCTATATCAATTGGGGTGATTGGCTAGAACCCTAGGAACACCTAAACATGGTTTT
The DNA here is from genome assembly GCA_001517045.1 of Pseudotsuga menziesii. Lineage (NCBI taxonomy): Eukaryota > Viridiplantae > Streptophyta > Pinopsida > Pinales > Pinaceae > Pseudotsuga > Pseudotsuga menziesii. The sequence goes on along the minus strand of LPNX010126680.1, from coordinate 474,419 downwards.
GGGCAACACAAATACGAAGAAATCTATTATAGATATGCTGAAATAAGGAATTATATTATCTCGTGTGAGTAAAGTTTTGAAGTTATAATTCTCAATATATGCACAATCATAATGTTGACTAACCCTATTTTTCCATTAGTTTTGGAGTTGAAGTTGGTCAATCTAATCGGCATAGCATTCATTAATGACCATAGGTTGGACTAGAAAGTACTTATAAATGATATATATTGTGAGACTCTTCTTACAAAGTGTCAAAATATCCATTTTAGATAATTGAACAACAACCAAAAATACACAGTCATTACCATGCTTGGTTGAATGTAAGTTATACATGTATTCCATGGATGTGGACTTTCATGTTCTATCTGGGTAGGGAAAGGAGTGCACAACCCCTACTTCTTGATGGAAAGTTTGGAAATGGAATAAGTAGTGCCCAATTTTTTATACCCATGGTTGTCCTATTGGATATTTTCAAGTAGAAATAATTTTGTAGAACTACTAGTATCTTATCCCCATTAAAGTGTCTTTCCACCAAACAATAATAAACCTACCAAATCAAATTCTCATGCTTATTTGAAAGAACAAAGAGATGGATTAGATAACATAAAAATTCATCTTGGAGATGAAATTCTTAGAATAAACCAAATGTATTATATTTAATGAGGAATTTAGGGTCATTATAATACAACACGAGTCATCTCGAGCTCTCGTGTTCACAATACTTGAGCATTTTAGTCAACACTATAACCAAATGTTGGCTAAGGAAGCCCACATAATTATTTGTGATCCTTATTGTACTTGATATTTAGGCATAACTGCTATAATTACATGGAACACTTTTAAAAACAATCATTTTGTAGCTTTCCCTATGTTTGCATGAACTACAAGGGCTTGTGATCAGTATGTATAATTTTCTCCTTACCCATAATGTAATGCTTCCATTTGTGGTATGCCTACACAATGGATTACATCTCCTTGTCATAGGTGGATAACCTATGAATTGAAATTGAGATTTCTTCATGTGATATGCTATCAAATGTTCTGTGAGGACTATATTGAAAACATATTTTGAAGCATCTAGCTTGCTCTTAAATGGTTGTTATAGGTTTGGTAGGGTGAGTACTAGTGGTGAGCACAAACGATGATTAAAATACTTGAATTTTTTATGTTGTGACTCAAGCCAAAGGAACATGGATTTATCCGACCCTTGGCAAATTTTCTTAGGGTCCAAGTGATATGAGAGATCCCCAACACCAACCTAAAATAGAATTTGGTGAGTCCCATGAAATTGTGGAGCTATATTAGAGTCATCGAGTTTGTCCATTCAGATGACCTGGATCTTGGCTTGATTCAAATGCACATTCAAATTTTTTAAAAACATGTGTATGAAAAACAATACCAAATAGAATATAAAACACAAGAATAAACATTGTTTCTCACACACAATACACAAAGATTTACCTTGGAAACACTTAAATGGGAAAACCAACCTACTTAAGAGTGTCTCCACATCTCTCTATCTCATTGTATTATCTTCATTATTTGTAATGCAATATCATATCATCCAAAACCCTAATCCATTAATATGAATCATAATAGAAACCTATTTCCTTGTTGAAATTAGCCTTACAATGGGGGGGCAAATATCAAAACAGACCCAAAATTTTATTTCAAGGTATCCGCTCCCATGCCCCCTCAGGCATCCTTATCTTTGGGAGGAAAGAAATAATGCAACACATGTCCAACATCCTCCCGTTTGTTGTATTCTTTGGAACAAGGGGCCATAGGGAAAGCATTCATGTAATTAGCTACTAGGGGAAATGGTGGCCATTGATTCTATACACCAAGAGAACTTTGTAGTTCTAGTAGACTTGTTAATGAATCTACAACATTATTCTTGGTACCAACCTTCTACAACAATAATTATTTATGTCCAAACAAATCTCTAACAAAATGGTACTATACAATAATATGATTTTCCTTGGAATGATAAGTAGGGTCCTTTGCTAGAAAATTTCACTTCACCTCTTGCAACCTAATCTCACTACTTTCTGAGCAAAACCAATACCTGAAATGATAAGAACAAATAATTGAAAAATAATCTTTGCAACCATATGGCTTCCATACTTCCATGAGTTGTTCTCATGTATTCAACTTTTGTAGTTGACAGTGCAACTACACCTTGCTCCTTACTCATCCAATTCATTACTCCACCAAATAATGTAAAAGCATAACCATTAGTAGATATTTTTAAGTTAGAATCTCTAGCCTAGTATGAATCAACAAATACTTGTTTATATATCTCCTTGTGAGGTCCAGTACTACCTCGATAACAAATTGTATAGTTTGAAGTGCCACACAAATATCTAAATACCCTATTTACTAACGTCTAATGTTCCTTCACTAGTTTTGACATTTACCTGCTCAAAAATGTTTTTTCTAGTACAAACTAAAGAAATAAATCAATATTCTAACAAAATTAGCATAGGTAAAGGTAACACATGATGTGTCTTCTACCTCTTATTGAGTCTCACAACACTAGTTTGTAGATTACTTTGCACCTACATGAATAGGGACCTTTACTAGTTTGCATTCCTACATATTAAACCTATACAATATTGTCTCAACATATTTCATATGATTCAACTAAAGTATTTTTTAGATTTATCTTTTTAATTTCCATACCCAAAATAAAATTTGCAGCACCAAGATATTTTATAACAAACTTAGAAGACTATTGAGCTTTGACATCCTTGATGATTTCCTTTCTTTCCAATCAACAACATATCATCAACATAAAAGACCATATAAATAAAATGGTCACCAACTTACTTGGAATAGACACATTGATCATATTTGGTTCTTGAGAATCCAAGTCCCAATATATAGTATCAAATTTGATACCACATTCTTGGTGATTGTTTTAATCCATGTGTGGATTTCAGCAACTTGCAAACTAGCTCCTTGTTTCTTCACTACAAAAACATATGGTTGTTTCATGTATATTTATTTTTCGAGATCACCATGTAATAAATGTTGTCTTCACATCCATATGATCTACTTTAAGATCAAAAGTAAAAACAATAAAGAAAATAAATATAATAGAATTTAATTTAGCAACAACAGAGAAAACAACTCACCAAATTCAATTCCCTCCACCTTAAGATTTTTACTTATCCACCTTGCATTCTACATTCAACTTATTCTCAAACAACCATTTCCTACCAAAAGGTTCTATTTTAATTGACAACTCAACTAGATCCCAAGACTCATTTTATCCAAGCCTGCATCCATTTTTCCTTCTTTCAAAGTTTACTATCCTCTTATTCAACTTCCTTCCTAACAGCTCTAGGATCATTATTAGTAATAGATGGAGAAAAACTAGAGGAAAAATCAAGTTGGATATACTTTTCTAGTTTCCTTATTTCACAAACTAATCTCCTCATGGTTGGAATATAAAGTTCTTCCTCTTATGCCTCATGTTCTTCTATTGAACCAAATTCTTCACCCTACAACTCAAACTCTATTATCTCTAGTTCTTCTTCCTTTGGTTGGACTTCTTATTTGGGAGAAATTTAACCTCTCTAAATACAACATCCCAACTATAAACAACATTCTTATCTATTATGCGGAGTTGTTGTATTAGTCAAAAAAAATCATTTTCAAGCAGGATAATCTTGATCGGAGCTCCAAAGAACCAAGTCAAAATGACAATATAAATAAAGGAAATATAAAATTAAAGAAGATGATTTTTCCACCATCAAATATAGATAAATGGATATGACAAATTGATGTAATTTCATGCCATTAGTATTAATGCAAGGTAACTCCAATACAATTGGTGCCATCCAACATGCATAAGGCTCAATAGAATCCCAAGGATATCTCATTTGTAGGTATATGAGTCATATCACAAATATTTTCACAAGCTTGAAGTTAATAATGGTTGTGAAATTTGTTGATTCTTGAGAGAGGGTCAAGACCTTAGGTATTTATGCCTATCCTTTTCACATTTATACACTCACAATCAATTGAACCTTGAGGGTAGAAGATCATCACCTTAGCTAGCATAGAAACTAGTGCACACACATGCCAATTCATCAAATCAACCAACCATATGTTTTCAAGTACACAAGATCAATATTAATCAAATATGAAGGTTTGAAAACCATTACAAGATATCAAACCATCCTCAACACAACCATGAAATGTTACTATTGTTCAACATAACCAAGAAATATTAACATTGTTAATGCAATTAATGCTCACAATCTATTTGCGGGTGCTTTGCATAAAAAAAGTAAGCAAAGACAATGGACCATCAAACCATAACAATTATAAAATACCATCGATACGACTTTGAAATATCGTAACTTCTTATGCATTTGTTTCACATTTACTTATAGGTGTTCTATACCAAATCAAAGAGAAGTTGCAATTGTAATAAATCCTCACCATGAACAACTTGCCCCAAGCATAACATCATCATTTACATGAAACCATTATGACCATAATCACCATGTGAAAACTATATATAGGCTAAATTTAAACACAAACAACCATCATAATAAATATGATTGTCATCCACAAATACATATATATTGTGATGATGCACACTATTTGGTGGAACCATTAGTAGCCTATCTAGGAAAATTGGTGAGACAATTCGTACCAATGGATAGGTTGAGTAGTTCAAGTGGTGTCCCTTTTAATTAGGCTTGGATTTAGAAACTTGTTGGAAAACTTTATAATTGGATATGTGTTGACCAAAATTTAGGTGAACAAAAAATTCAATATAAGTTGTAGTTATCGATTTCTCATATTCACGTTCTTCATTCTTGAAATTATTATGACAATAATTGTTTAAATTTTAAGTTAATATTTCTCAAATTTCAAGTGAATATTTCTCAAATTTCTGTAAGGAATAATGTTTGAAATGTTTATTTAAGGTTTTGCTGCTTGTAACATCTTCATGAAGTGTCGATTCTGATTTGTGGTTAATGATTGCTTGGATTCAAATTCTTCATTGTTGAAACTCTTGTGATGATGATAGTTCAAATTTCAAGTTAGTATTATCAAATTGATGTAAAGAACAATTTTGAAAATGTAGAGTTGGGATCCAATTACTTATAACACTTTCATGGAAACGAGTTTGAATTGTAGTGTTTTTATTAGTAAATTAAGTACTATTTCACTATTAATATACAAAAATAGGTTACATCATAACAAATATGAGATGCTACTCCTTGAGAGAATGTCTGAGTTTTTTCGTTTACATATCAAGGCTTGGCCTTTCATGCTTGAAAATAGCCAAATCACTATATCTAGTAGAGCTTTCAATATTTAAAAGAATTAAAATATATTTTACCAAAAAGTCTTGGTTTTCTTGCAAACCATGACCCTCTTAATTCCTAATAGTATTGAGATATAAGGTAGATAAAAACACCTTTGACATGGTAACTAGAAAACTAGATTTAAAAGGACATGAATTGACATTAGAGATAATGATCCTCCTCATAATAAAAATCTAATAGGATATAGGAATACTAAGTGTTGGGAAAAGAGTCTTCATCTTGTTGTTACACTATTATTTCTACCACCACCACTACTTTTAGTCCCCATTTATCCATAATCACAACATCATATTTTTTTCCATAAGTTCCAATTTATTCAGAAATTCCTTCTATTGGTTCCCATTCTTTTCAATTAATTGTCCAATGAGACCTTTGTTGAGCCAATATATTTTAACCATCCTGAATAATTTTTTATTTATTCTCCTTGAGAATCCTATGTCTGACATCCATTAAAGTATCTTTGCATCCACTTTCTACATTGAATTATTGCCCCTCTTGCCTATAAATTTCTTCTCTAACTCCTCCACTTCGACCTTAGCTTCCTCTAAAAACAAGGTATGGTATTGGTGAGTGATTTCCATGGCCTCCTTCTTGGCCCCAATAAATCATTGTTTCCCCTTCCTCTCAAGAAAATTTTGCAAATATTTGGGTTTTCCAATATTGGTACACATGCTTCCATATTATATCCTCCTTCACTCCTTCCTTTCCATATTGAAATCTCAATCATAGAGCCAGGTTCATTTGACACTAATCAGTTCTGGAGTGGAGTGAATTGGAAGAACATAGAATTAAAATGGAAATTGAGATATTCCTTACATAAATTCTATTGTACAAACCCAAGCATGACTACTACTAAGGCTAGAATATCCACACCCATAAAGCCAAAACATCCTTTTTTCTATACCCTCCATAACTCTTGTTCTTACACCAAACATAGTTTCCTTGAACTAAATTCATGACTCTCCCCCCACACATTCATCATAGTTTTCATTGCTATAGACAAGTTTGAGTGAACATTCATAGGGTGATGAATAGACTTCTGAATAGGTAGAACAAATCACATTAAACATTGGTCCTCCCATTATCACAATGTAATGTCCTCTTCCAGTTAGGCCTTAAGGCCCAAAACCGCTAACCTATGTGATTCCTATGGGTTCGAGCGGTTACTGACAGCTAGGGAATCAGTTAAGGACTGATGCCATCCATAGAAGATCTAGGGCATCATCATTTGGTCAAGAAGGGCTGCCGGGGCCAAAGGCCGCCTTCGTGCATGCCATCCTAGCATTATTTAATAATGCATGCACTTTTTAAGTCTCCATCCGCATGCATGCAAGTCAACGGAAAATTAGAAGATAAAGTGACCTAATTAGGTCAAAGATTAGGTTTTACGCAGTTGAACTTTATAAATAGAGGATAAAGCGAAAGGAGACTTCACTTTGGATTATTATTATTTTGGGAGCTCTTGGATAGCAGCACAGCAGTTGGGGTTGGAGACGAAGTCTTCAGCTAACAGGATTTCGGCAGTGAAACATCTGTCCTAGTCTTATTCCGGGTAAGCCATATAGGTTCACCACTTGTTCTTTATTCATTCATCAGCTACCTAGTACATGGTATAGATAGTTGAAGGGACACTTGTGCAGCCGTAAGAGGGGGTTTTCAGCCAGAAATCCCTAATCAGCTATTGGGCCTTCAGATCTTAGTTTCCTTCCGAAACTCAGGCACCAATCTCATCATCAACCTCATACTCTGGTACCTAGTGATTTTCAGATCCATCAGTGCTCATCCGAAGCAGTTATCAGCCGTTTCAGGGTTCTAGAGGGTGAGTAGCTGCCTCTCTGAAGTGATTCGATACCCTACCTGGAGATCTCAGAACCTTCGCATGCTCTGGGAATTCTCTCTGACATTGAACTGCTATCAGTCCTGCAAATTCTCAGTCAGATCGGACATCTCCTTCCTTGAGGGTGTCACACTTTTCTACTTGGGTGTCTTGCTACTGGGGGGGTTCACCTAAAGCAGAGGAGCTCAGATCCTCTCCAATCCAGCTTGCAGTACTGGCAGACTTTTGCTGGAGTAGTTCAGACCAGCTTATCAGTGGTAGGTGTTCATTCTATCTCACAAACCCTAACCATAATTTTTCCTATAAAATAGGGATTTTTGCTTGGCAGTTTGCATGCCCCGTTGTATCAGCATATTTGTATGGAAATAGAAAATATCGGGATTTGGGATATTACAAAAATTAGATGACACATAGATAGAGGTTAAGAACCCCTCGAACTTTCCTTGAACTAAATTCATGACTCTCCCCCCACACATTCATCATAGTTTTCATTGCTCTAGATAAGTTTGAGTGAACATTCATAGGGTGATGAATAGACTTCTGAATAGGTAGAACAAATCACATTAAACATTGGTCCTCCCATTATCACAACTTTCATTTCTTTATCATGATCCCATTCCTCCACCTGTATTGTATAATGCGATGTGTTAGTGCTTTGTTTTCATGGTATCCTCAAATGCTAACCTCCATAGCACTAGTAAATTAGATGACACATAGATAGAGGTTAAGAACCCCTCGAACTTTCCTTGAACTAAATTCATGACTCTCCCCCCACACATTCATCATAGTTTTCATTACTCTAGACAAGTTTGAGTGAACATTCATAGGGTGATGAATAGACTTCTGAATAGGTAGAACAAATCACATTAAGCATTGGTCCTCCCATTATCACAACTTTCATTTCTTTATCATGATCCCATTAAACCTGAACCCACTCTCCAGTAGCACTAGTAAATTAGATGACACATAGATAGAGGTTAAGAACCCCTCGAACTTTCCTTGAACTAAATTCATGACTCTCCCCCCACACATTCATCATAGTTTTCATTGCTCTAGACAAGTTTGAGTGAACATTCATAGGATGGTGAATAGACTTCTCAATAGGTAGAACAAATCACATTAAACATTGGTCCTCCCATTATCACAACTTTCATTTCTTTATCATGATCCCATTCCTCCACCTGTATTGTATAATGTGATGTGTTAGTGCTTTGTTTTCGTGGTATCCTCAAATACTAACCTCCATACAACCCCATCTTGAGGGGTAATCTTAGTTGTAGGTAGAATTTTCTTGTATTTGAATTCTTCATTCCAAAATTCCTATGATGATGATAAACCTAATTTTAAGTTAAGATTGCTCAAAATATCAAATTACATAAATGCTTTAGAATTTATTACTGTGACTAGATAAAGTTTCTAATTTTTGTATCCACTCTCTAAAATTAGAATGAAGGTTTTGTACAATTATAGTTATTCTATCATATGATTTATTTCTCTAATAACAAATTATCAATGCATCTACCCTAAGTCTGAACCCTTATTGACAGAAGGGAGATTCGTGCTTAGGTTTTCACCTGCAAACTCTTGATGCCTAAAACCTAATGATTTCTATGTAATCCTGCTCTGACTTTCTCCAAATCCATCCTAGACGATTCTCTCCCTTTGTACCTTAGATTAATCACATGTCCACCTGCGCAGGGGGGATGCTTAGTCCCTCCCAGCCATTGGTAGATGACGCCTGCCCCATGTAGCTTCAAGACGATTCACCATCTCTTAATGTCCCTCTTCCCACCAATACCCTGCCAACCAGCATAGCCTTCACATATGGAAAAACCTAGAACCACTACCTACCTAGCCAAATCAGCATAACAACCCCGAACTAACCTCCCTCCATCTAGAATCAATGCCAGAATCGAATTATGAAGATGTATGTGCTTATCAAGAAATTTATCAGGGTCTAGCCGACTGAAAAGGCTCTGCTCAACTAGATCGCAGTGAAATGGAGACCATGTTACCACCTAAGTTGTACTTAGTGGTTTTTTATCAAGTGAGCCTGGTGAACCAGATAAGGATAATTTGTTCGGACTTCAAAAGACCTTCAGTCTTGCTTCTGGCAAACTTTGTTGTACTATATCACATGTTCATACCCCCTTGGGGGAGTTGTAATAAATGTTCTAGCATGATAGTGTCTATAAAAGACTCCGTCTCTTAGACTTTATTTGTCAATCCGATCAGCCCAGGGTGTTTTTTCCCTTGGTTATTATTGGTTGTTTAATAAACGGCTGATAATTTCTGAGTTTTTCACTCAATACCTCCAAAGTTGGGGTGGTCGGCTTGGAATTTAGGCCTATTGAGGTTATTAGAGTCTATGTGTCAATGTATAAACATGCTAGGCATTATGGTTGAGTCATATGAACATGTCTAAGTCCCCCTAGGTTTTTTAAATTTTTTAATTTTTCAATGTTTTTTATTAAAATTTAATTTTTCCAAAACTTAGGCTATTTTTTAATAGTTTAATTGCGAAAATTAGTCTTGTAATAAAAGTGGGCTTAGAAGTCAGATTCAGTCATGTAGGTGCTCATTTTCAAGCTAAGAGCACCCAGTAAACCTATAGACCCACTTTTTCCTAGTTTTGAGTAATTTTCCATCACTCTCATCAGAAAATCCCAAAAAAATAATTATTTATTATTTTAATTAATAAATTGATGAATAATGGAGCAAATCCAAAATCCTAGATCAGTGGATTCTCAACCAATTTGATTGAAATTAGTCATATCGGCACCAAATTGACTGGATCTGACAAATACTTGACTGAAGTAGGTGATCTAGACAAATCCAGAGTTGAAATTCATCCTCCTTTATGGGGAATTTCACCCTCTCTCTCTCCTCCACTCATGTGGGCTCTTCTGGAAGCCCTATGGGTCATGTGTCAGTCAGCAGGTTGATGTGTCAGCTCAATTAGCCCCCTGATTGACAAGTAGGCTCAGTGGAAGCTCAGCTCATCTTCAGATCAGGCATTGATGGACTCTCCTTTAGCTGCAGTGGTCTGTCTCCTTGAGATTTGCGCCTCCCCTGGGCTGGATCTCCTATTTTTTGTATAAATAAAGCTTAGATCACCTCTTCCAAGATAGTTCGGAACTGGGATTGAGGTGTTGTTTCTATTGTACTGTTGTTATTGTTTATTATTCTGGAATAAAGAAGATTTGGAGGCAAGATCTATGGTGTAATTCTCTTCATGTGTGGATGGTGATTGTCAAATGCTTATGAGGTATAATATGTGTTATTTATCTTTGATTTTGCTAGTTAATTGTTGGCCTTGAAGGAGAGAGATACCTCCTATTAGGGTAAGAGTTTATTCTAGTTTGATTTATTCTCTTACTGTTTGTTTGTTTCAGATCTATTGGAGTTGCATGTATTTTAAGTTTAATTGCATGCTTTCCAATTATCTTTTCCAGCAGCACCTATGTTTTAACCATCTATTTGTGCAAGCATTTCTAAGTTGCAGGTGATCTCGCTTGTAGAAGATATTGAGCTTATTTGAATATTCCTCATCTTCAAGATATTCTATAGGATATAGTCCCTCAGTGTTCCACCAAAGCAGACTCCAAAGCCCAGCATTTCCAAGCTTCCAGCACTCTTTCTCTCTCTTTCTCCTTCAAAAAAATCAATTTTCTTACCTGGTTACTGTGTTTGAAAGATTTGATATCATTTGGATCTGTTATATTAAAGTAAAACTTACATATATATACTATTTCAAAGCTCATAGTCTAGATCTCATTTCTGAAAAGTATCATTAAGCATTCTAAATCTAGCTTAGGGAAATCATCTGTTTTGTATGGCAAGTTAAAGAGAATCCATAGGTTGCATGCTCTAGATTTCCTCTTATGTTTTAAAAATATCAAATCCAGCAATAAATTCATATTTCATTGGCTCCAAAAACAGCAATCCAGGATCCCAAGGAAAGCTTGCTTTCCTTGGTTCCTTTTTCACCAGTTTAGCTAGTTTTAACTTAGTTTTTTTTAGTTAAGGGAGGTTGACCCAAAGGTGCTCTTAAAGTACTTTTGGGAATATTTAATTCTAACATGCTTGATTTTTTTTAACAGGTGTAACATAAAATAAGAGAATCTTCTGTTCAAAAGTGGCCTCGAGAGATTTCAAATCCCCCCGGGGGTCTCCCCTTTGACTGAAATCTTAAAATTTTGGAAAGTTGTAAGATATTGGTTTCATCCCATATAAAGACCAAGAAGTTTCTTATATTTCATTTTTATTATATTGTAACCAATAATAATAAAAGGAAATATTTTTTGAGTAGGCTCTTTCGAGCCCACTCCTCATCCCCCCTGGGGGGATCCGCGTCCATTTCACTTTTTTGCATTTTTCCCTTTTTTTTCTGTTCTAGTTTAGTATTGACATGCAGGATTATATACTTTGATAATATTTTGCATTATTCCATATTTTCAATTCAAAGGTAATCATACTACTTACCCCATGACTTCCCGATTGACCTGCAAGGGGAAAGAGATGCATGGTAGGAATAATTAGAAAACCGGTGTTGTGTATCTCTAATTCTGTTTTCATTAATTGTTTTGATAATCACANAGGTGGCAGCCTTGACTCGAGACTTTCCCCCAAGGACACACTGAGTGGCTTGAATATTTCTGCCACGTAACCCAAGAGTGTGAAAGGCGGCAACACTTTTTGGTGTCGTTCCTGGGGATAAATCTTTTTATTCCCAAGTACAAATTTTGTTTTCTTCCTTTTTTTGTTTTTTTTTCTTTGTTTGATGAATGCTTATAGTAGATCTTTAATTTTCATTTGGCGACTCCACTAACATTTTTCTGTTTTTTATTTTTTACAAAGAAAAGCAAACAATATTCTTGAGAGAATTCTTAAATGTATATTTTTAATCTCACATGGTGACTCCATTGAAGGGATAAAACCCTGTTATCTCATAAACTTGTGAAGTTTTGTTGTGTGTAGATGAGCCCATGCGACATGTTAAAACCTTTAAAGATCATCACTTGACAGCTCCACCTTTTCAGTACAAGGTTTAATGGCTATATCAAATGCATACTATTAATTTTTTATATGGATGAATTAAAGGAGAAATATGGTGCCCAGATAACCAGAATTTTTTAGCCTATTGATTTCTCAAACATCCCAGGTTTTCCTCACTATTTTAATGGTTTGGGGGATGCATATAAATGGCGTCCAGTATTTCATGGAAATGATGGTGATTCGACCATCTGGCATGTCAAATCTTTCCTTCATTTGATGGCTGACTCCAATGTTCTTCATGAAGACAATATGATGGAAATGTTTGCTGGTACTTTTTGGGGTGAGGCCTGTTGTTGGTTCTATCAAG
>LPNX010126680.1:393106-460766 GCA_001517045.1 Pseudotsuga menziesii | reverse complement strand
TCTTTTCCAAGCTTCCTTTGGATGTTTTTAGAGTAGTGGCATGATGGTAGGGGTAGTATGAATGGTTTGAAAAAGTTCCTTGAAAAGATCTATACCTTCTACCTATCTAGGGTAGAGTATCACATGGAAACATATGATGGACCTTTTTCCATGATACAAAGTATTGAAGACTTGGAATCACTTCTTGAACATTTAAGTGAAGAGGAGATCCATGATGCTCCCATCAAAGAGTTTCCTCATAGTTATTAAAGAAAGAAGGTAATTAAGCAGCTTATTAAAGAATATGGAGTATCTCCCAATACACAGCAAGATTTTGAGGAAAGGAAAATCCAGGATGATCCTATTGAAGAGCTTCAGGTGGAGCCCATGATGGAACACATTGTTGAAGACTCTCCTCATGTCACCATAGCTGAAAACACTGAATATTTGAGGTATTTTCAAGTGTGTTGCAATGCTGATAATTTTCCAGAAATCCCTCTAGAGAAACCCACTGAGCAACACACCCCAAGTGATCCCATTGAATATGTCCAAAAAGTTTCCTTGATTGAAGATAATATTGAAGATCCTATTCATGATATCATAACAAAATCCTATAAAGAAACTTATCAGTATGGTGCATGGTGACACTAGACCTTGTTCTCCTCATGTTGATAAAGGTTTGGAAATTTTATTGCCTTGTAACATTTTTTTGAAGAAGATTGTTATGAATACAAGGAAGACATGGATAGGCAGGAGCATGATGTCACAGATGAAGAGTCCCCCACATATGACATGGATGGGAGTGATGACTATTGGAATTTCATAGATAATCCAACTTGTGAAAATATTTTGGAGAATCCCATCCATGATATGTTGAACAAGGGGAGTGTCTATTCAAAAATTTGTGGAAGTCCAATCTACGATACGTCCATAGAGGGAAGCACAGATCTAGATGCCTGGGAAAATATTAGTCTGTAAGAGGAGCATTCAGAATTTTCACGTGATCATTTAGAGTCATAATATGCAGATCTGCACAAAGGTATCAGTAATGAAGACATTGAGAAGCAGTGTTGTGAAAAGTCAGATGTGATGCTGTCAGTGGAATATCAGTCTCAGCCATATTTTTCACATATAGAGGTTCCTTATGATTTGGAGCTAATTGGGGCTTATGCAATGAGTTATCATTTGATAAGCCTCGGTTATCAGTATGATGATGTAGTCAGTCTGCCTCATCGTTCTGATTGGTATATCAGTCCTATCCAGTCATGGATAGAAGCAGCCTGCATGAGCACATACAAGTTGGGGAAGAATTTTTATGACATTATTCAGGCCTATGATCTCCCATCCATCCTTCCCATTCTGAATCATCACGTAGGTTTGCATTTTATAAATAATATATCCTTACTTTGGCTGGTAAGCAAAGACAAGGAAAAAAATTTATGTTAATAAAATGCTTAGGTGGTTACATTGGAATTTTTATTACACCTAACCTTTTTATATCATGCTTAGAGTAGGAAAATAAGCTCCTAGAAGAGAGGATTTACTTTTTGCATTTATGTTTGTACTTAGCTATAATAAAACTTTTTTTTCATTAGTTAATTACATTTATTTTGTTTAAATAAATCAGCTTAATGGTTCATTTGGTTTTCATATTAAGCTTGTGCTACTGAGGTTTTCTTGTCAAGTTGATATGTTTTTACAAGGTATATAAACCAAAGATTCTGGTGTTCTCGTACCTTCTCCTTGCCTTAAAGACCAGATCAAGCACACATCCCATAGTTGGAGCCAGAATGTTACCACCTAAGTTGTACTTAGTCATTTTTTATCAAGTGAGCCTGGTGAACCGGACAAGGATAACTTGTTTGGACTTAAGAAGACCTTCAGTCTTGCTTCTGGGAAACTTTGTGGTACTATATCACATGTTCATACCCCCTTGGGGGAGTTGTAATAAATGTTCTAGCATGATAGTGTCTGTAAAAGACTCGGTCTCTTAGACTTTATTTGTCAATCCGATCATCCCAGGGTGTTTTTTCCCTTGGTTATTATTGGTTGTTGAATAAACGACTGATAATTTCTGAGTTTTTCACTCAATACCTCCAAAGTTGGGGTGGTTGGCTTGGAATTTAGGCCTGTTGAGGTTATTAGAGTCTATGTGTCAATGTATAAACATGCTAGGAATTATGGTTGAGTCATATGAACATGTCTAAGTCCCCCTAGGTTTTTTTAATTTTTTAATTTTTTTAATTTTTCAGTGTTTTTTATTAAAATTTAATTTTTCCAAAACTTAGGCTATTTTTTAATAGTTTAATTAGGAAAATTGGTTTTGTAATAAAAGTGGGCTTAGAAGTCAAATTCAGTCATGTAGGTGCTCATTTTCAAGCTAAGAGCACCCAATAAACCTATAGACCCACTTTTTCTTAGTTTTGAGTGATTTTCCATAACCTGGGTCAGAAAACCTCAAAAATACAATTATTGATTATTTTAATTAATAAATTGATGAATAATGGAGCAAATCCAAAATCCTAGATCAATGGATTCTCAACCGATTTGATTGAAATCAGTCAGATCGGCACCAAATTGGCTAAATCTGACAAATCCTTGACTGAAGGAGCCAGAGTTGAACTTCAGCCTCCTTTATGGGGAATTGCACCCTCTCTCTCTCCTCCACACATGTGGGCTCTTCTGGAAGCCCTGTGGTTGATGTGTCAGCTCAATCAGCCCCCCAATTGACAAGTAGGCTCAGTGGAAGCTTAGTTCAGCTTCATATCATACATTGATGGACTCTCCTTCAGCTGCAATGGTCTGTCTCCTTGGGATTTGTGCCCCCCTAGACTGGATCTCCTATTTTTTTTTTAAATAAAGCTCAAATCACCTCTTTCAAGCTATTTAAAATTGGGATTGAGGTGTTGTTTCTATTGTACTGTTGTTATTTTTTATTATTCTGGAATAAAGAATATTTGGAGGCAAGATCTATGGTGTATTGCTCTCCATGTGTGGATGGTGATTGTCAAATGCTTATGAGGTATAATCTGTGTTATTTATCTTTGCTTTTACTGGTTAATTTCTTGCCTTAAAGGAGAGAGTTGCCTCCTGTTAGGGTAATATTTTATTCTAGTTTTATTTATGCTCTTACTGTTTTCTTGTTTTAGATCTATTGGAGTTGCATGTATTTTAAGTTTAATTGCATGCTTTCCAATTATCTTTTCCAGCAACACCTATGTTTTAACCATCTGTTTGTGCAAGGATTTCTAAGTTGCAGGTGATCTTGCTTGTAGAAGAGGTTGAGTTGGTTTGCATATTCCTTGTCTTCAAGATCTTCTGGAGGACATAGTCCCTCGGTGTTCCACCAAAGCAGAATCCAAAGCCCAACATTCCCAGGCTTCCAGCACTCTTTCTCTCTCTTTCTTTTTCAAAAAAAACAATTTTCTTACCTGGTTACTGTGTTCAAAAGCTTTGATATTATTTTGATCTGTTATATTAAAGTAAAACTTACATAGATCTACTATTTCAAAGCTCATAGTATAGATCTCATTTCTGAAAAAGTACCATTAAGCATTCTAGATCTAGCTTAGGGAAATCATCTATTTTTCATGGCAAGTTAAAGAGAAGCCATAGGTTGCATGCTCTAGATTTCCTTTTCTATTTTAAAAATATTAAATCCAACAATTAGTGCATATTTCATTGGCTGCACAAACAGCAAGCCAGGATCCCAAGGAAAGCTTGCTTTCTTTGGTTCCTTTTTCACCGGTTTAGCTAGCTTTAACTTAGTTTTTTTTTAGTTAAGGTAGGTTGACCCAAAGGTACTCTTAAAGTGATTTTGGGCATATTTATTTCTAACATTATTTCTGTTTTTTAGCAATTGTAACAGAAAATAAGAGAATCTACTGTTCAAAAGTGGCCTCGAGAGCTTTAAACTCCCCCCAGGGGTCTCCCCTTTGGCTGAAATCTTAAAATTTTGGAAAGTTGTAAGATCTTGGTTTCATCCCATATAAGTACCAAGAAGTTTCTGATACTTCAGTTTTCTGATATTGTAACCAATAATAATAAAAGGAAATATTTTTTGAGTAGGCTCTTTCTAGCCCACTCCCCACCCCCCCTGGGGGGATCTACATCTGTTTCACTTTTTTGCATTTTTCCCTTTTTTATGTTCTAGTTTAGTATTGACATTAAATATTGTATAATTTGATAATATTTTTCATTATTCCATATTTTCAATTCAAAAGTAAACATACTACTTACCCCACGACTTCCCGATTGACCTGCAAGGGGAAAGAGATGCGTGGTAGGACTAATTAGAAAACCAGTGTTGTGTATCTTTGTTTCCATTTTCATTAATTGTTTTGATAAGAATAATAAAATCAACCCCTCCTTGATTCCTCGATCAAGGTCCACTTGAACCGAAAGAGGTTCCTAGAGGGTTTTCTTTTTAATAAGAACACCTCTTTTAAAACTTACTAAAAATAACAAAGACTCCAGTGTGTATGCTGTATACTTGGATGTGGTTCATCCATTCAATCAAGCTGCATCAAAAGCACTTGAGTTACTAGATTAATTAGTCTTCACCTCCCAAATTGACAAACCATCAGGCAAAAATCCAACGCCTCGAACAAACTATAAGTGGTGGAAAAATAACCAAAGGAGTGGGGACAACTGGAAAGTGACCTAGAGGCGTCGATCTCTGTCACACCCTGATGAGTGCGTTATGAACAATATTCTCTGAGAATCTGTTCCATCCCACAAACACCTTGCGGGTAGCTGTGAAAGTTCACTTTTGGACATACTCCAAGTACCCCTCAGGTATATCTGGAGTCCCCTTTTCGCCTAATTTAATTCATTCACATTCCACATTAATTTAAAATATACCAAGAGACATTTGCAAAACATTATTTCAAGCGCATGCAAGCACATTATTTTCTCTGTTGACTCCATTTAAGGCATTGGTGATTTATTTGATCATTTCTTTCAATTATATATATATATATATTGAGTGTCATTATTGTGCTTATATGCTTTAAACCTCGCATCTTGTTATCTTTTGTTTCCACTGGTTAACTTCAAAACTCCTAAACAACTTAATCATTATAACACCATCACACTTAGTAATTAGCCTTAGAAATTTAATAGGGTCTACCCCCCTTGGATTCATTAGGAGTTAGCCTGAACGGAGGAGTCAAGAACAAGATGATAGCCTTGACTTGAGACTTGCCCCCAAGGACACACCGAGTGGCTTGAATATTTCTACCATGTAACCTAGGTGTTTGAAAGGCAGCAACAGACCAAAAGAACACTTTGATGTGCAACTAGGCTCCGAAGGATTTTTCACCATAATTTTCTCACTGCTCCAGGAAAGAGACAGTGTACTGGAAGGAGGCCCTTATTTCTTCAACTCGACGGGACTCTTCCTCAAAAACTGGGTCGGGGGCTTCAACCCTGATACAAAAAAATTATTGGGACAAGAAAACCCTCAAAGAAATAGGCAATGCCCTAGGGGAGTTTTTCAAAGTCTCAGAACAAACCAAGAAGCAAAGGTATACTTCTTATGCATGCATATGTGTTTTCATGCATATTTCCCAATCTCTTCCAGATTCTATCATGTTGGATCATGAAGAAACAGAATGGATATAGCCGCTAGATTATGAGCATGTGCCCTTCCGGTCCAGGAAATGCCATGAGCATGGTCAACTATATAGGGACTACCAAAAAAAAAAGTCTCACATGGACAACAAATAGAACCCCCCAACTGATGAAGAAGGATTCAAGAAAGTTTCCAATAGAAGAAAACAAGGCAGAAAGAATCCCACAATTAGCAAAACTTCGAATCCCTCCACTAGTAACAGCTTTGGGATTTTAGGATCTCATCCTGATGAGCCAGGAAAATATCTTGAAGATCCCCCCCTCTCCTAAACGCCCTCATAAGGAGCACCAAAATGGAAATCAAAAGGAGGAATCTCATCCACCATCCAAGAACGACACATCTGCACAACCCCACTCACCAAAAAGCACAATCCAGGATCACAAAAAGCCAACTCCCACTCAAGACTTAGATGTACCAATGGATGAATGCATGAGAGATATAGACCTAAGTGGATTGGATCTCTTTGTACTAGAGGAAGCATGCAAAAATAATACTATGCATATGATCACTCCTAAACAAATTCAATTGCTTATTGACATTTTACAATTACCAAGAACCCATTCCAAATTGGGATTTATCATAAGTCATCTCAAGGAGATGAAAAGAAACATCAAGGAAGCCAAGAATCATGGGAAAAAATTAGATATTCAAAGACTAGCCACCCTGGGAACCAAGCTTGTATAATCAAGACAACATTCCCAGCTCACGAAATTCTTCCCCTCCAACTCCACTATTCCCTAACCATAGTTATCTCCGGGAACATTAGAGGCATCAACAGCCTAGCAAGCACAGAATGATCAAGAAAAATATTCATCAAGAAAATCCCACCATCTTAATGTTACAAGAAACCAAATCCAATAGTGTTACTCTACAGACCCTAATCCCTAGACTCTCAAGGGGAATCCAATGTGTCTTTGTTGACTCATTAGGCACCTCTAGGGGATTAACTATCTCCTAGAATCCTAAAGAAGTTGAGCTTGATAAATTTCTAGCCTCCCTCTGCTCACTTTATATTCACTTTCATCCTCTTGGATCCAATATTCATGGCTGGATCACCAATGTCTACGAACCTCAACTTCCTACTCAAAAAAATTCCTTTTTGGACTTTCTCCACTGGCTAATTCTAGACCAGCCTCATCCCATTGACATTATTGAAGGTGATTTTAGGCTAATCACACCTCTACAGCACAGAATAGGGTGGCGTCATCTTCTTTCTCCGGAAGATGAGCTTTACAAATACTTCATCGACAACAATGGATTGATCGATCTAAATACCAACAATGGCATTCATACTTGGAACAACCGTAGAGGAGGTATGGCTCATATTGTGAGTAAGCTCAATCGCTTCCTCATTACTCAAAACCTCATGCTCAAAAATGAAGAACTTTCTGCCTCCATCCTCCCTGTTGTAGGCGTTGATCATTGGCCTATTTGTCTCCAGTGGCAGAAAGGGGAATCAGCCTAGAGAAAGCCTTTTAGATTTGAGAAATTATGGCTCACCCGTCTCAATTTCTTTGAGATGATTAGGAACTGGTGGTTGTACACACATGTAACTGGATCCTCCTGTATGTACAGAATGCATTCCAAACTCAAGCTCCTCAAAAAACACCTCAAGTATTGGAATAGGCACACCTTCGGCAACATCTTTACCAGCAAAGTACTTATTGAGCAGGAAATGGACCATCTTTAGCAGTAGATTATTTCTAATGATAGAACAGAGGAACCTGATCAGCAGGAACAACTTCTTCTTTCCAATTTAGAGGAGCACACCAAACAAGAAGAGATCCTTTGGATGCAGAAGTCCAGAATAAAATGGCTCGAGGATGTTGATGTATATGTAACTTCGGAATGTATTCTATTGCATATTTCATGTATTGTACCCCGATGTTTATTCTGGGTAGTATCTGTAATGTAATTGAGTCATGTCATGCCCCGATGTTCCTATTGGGAGATTCTATAATGTAAACAAGTCATGTCAATTTATTGTGTGTAACCCTCCTATTGATCAAGGGTTAAAGTCCCTACAGTTCCGGGGCACTAGGGTTATTAGACTCTCCTAGAGAATTCGTCCCTAGTATAGTTTAGTCAAGTTAGGGATTAGTATAAATAGAGAGCTAGCCTCTCTATTTAGTACACGCTCACTCACACTCAGTTGTAGCGCATAGCTGAGGAAGAAGAAGACACTAGGGCTAGGAAGAAAGAGGTTACTGTTGTCAGGAGATCATCTTACTGTTTTGGGGTTTTACTTTTGGTGTTGATTCTATCTCTGAGAAAGTTGTGGGGATTTCTCCATTTATGGTTTCCCCGAGGAAAAACACTATGTTCAGTGTCTCTTGTGTTTGATTGTTGTACTTGTTATTCTCTCAGTTAAATATCCTAACATAATGCTAGCTTGAATGATAAAATCTAACATGGTATCAGAGCTAACCTGAGAAGAAGACACTGTGCAGCTAGGGGAACTAGGGATTCCTACTTTGTGGTTCTCTCTCCAAAGTTTTTCAGTAAAAGAAGGTTGGAATAACTCTCCTCCCTAGGGCACATCTTTCTGTCTAAGCAGAATCCAATTCTGAGGTTTTTTAGTTTTGGACCCAACACTAATACTAGAAATTAGGGATTTCCATAGAAGTGGAATTTTTCAATGAGCCCAAGCCTGTATTGATTTCCTCCCCAAAATCGAAGTTTAGAGATCAAGATCAAAGCATTTGGTTGGACAGAACTCTGAAAAAGAAAAACCCTAATCTATTCCTGAACCAGCACTGCAAAAATTCACCTCCAAATCCAGATCCAACATCTTGACCTGGTAAGATCTAAATCTTTTGTATTTCCATTTGAGGTTCTCAATTAAGATGTCTCATCATACCAAGCTTGATGAAAAGCTTGAGGGAGCTAATAACTTCCAAGCCTGGAAGTATAGGATCTCCCTGGTCCTGCAAGAAAATGAGTTGGACTCCTATATCAATGAGGAGGTTCTAGTTCCAGAGGGAGATGAGGCTAAGGCCTTACATAAGAAGAGGTTGGTTATGGCAAGGAGGATCATTGTTGGTTCAATCAAGGATCACCTCATACCATAGGTGTCCTCCCTAAAGACACCTAAAGCTATGTTTGATACCCTAACCAAATTGTTTTAAGGGGAGAACATAAACCGGAAGATGACTCTGAGAAACCAACTGAAGAATGTAAAGATCCAGAATGTTGATACCATCCAGTCTTACTTTACAAGGTTCTCTTAGATCAAGGAACAGCTAGAAGCAATAGATGAAGAAGTGGAGAATGCAGAGGTTGTGATGACCACCTTGAATGGTCTCCCTAGATCACGGGACTCCTTTATTCAAGGGATATGTGCCAGAAATAAGTTAGTCAAGTTCATCAAACTATGGGAAGAATGCTCTCAAGAAGAAGCTCAGATAGCAGCGCGAGAAGAAAAGATGGGAATTGAAGATCAAGCCCTCATAGTTCATTCCAAGAAAAGCAAAAGAAGTTCTCATCACTCCAGAGGTAAGAATTTCTATAAAACTAACTCTAGAAAAGATTTTTCTAGAAGCAGATGTTATACATGTGATGAAGTAGGACACTTTACAAAAGATTGTCCTAAAATACAAAATAAGAAAAAGGGAAACAAGAGAAGACATCATGCTCATACTGCAGAGGATGGTGAACCATCCAAGAAGAGAACCAAATATGAAAGTGAAGATTCTTCAAGTGATGAAGAATATGTCTTGATTTCTGCTCTCATGGGAAACATCACACATGGAATCAATGATTGGCTTATAGACAGTGGGGCTTCCAAACATATGACAGGATTCAAAGAGTCCTTTGTAAAAATTTCAAAACATGAATCACCTCACAAGGTGAAACTTGGAGATGACTACCAGTATCCAATAAAAGGTAGTGGGGAATCCTCCTATAAGCTAGACTCTGGAAAGTCTATGAAGATGCAACATGTATTGTTTGTACCAAGACTTAAGAAGAACCTTCTCTCCATATCTGCATCAGATGCAAAAGGCATGAGGGTTGCATTTATAGATGGCCAAGTTATCATGTGGCCAAAGGGAAAGACTATTAATGATGCAGTAGTAATTGGGGAACAAGAAGGATGTCTATACAAATTGAAGGGCCATCCAGAACAAACCTTGGTCCATAAAACAGTAGAGCCAAATGAACCTTGACATAGAAGGCTTGCACATGTGCATTACAGAGAACTACCACTTGCAAGCAAATTTGTTGAAGGTATTCCAGAAATTCAAGCAAAACATGATGGGGTCTACAAAGGATGTGCGAAAGGAAAGAATACAAAGAATACATTTCCAAGTAGCGAGAGCAAAGAAAAAGGAATCTTGGAAATCATCCACTTAGATGTATGCAATCCAATGTCATCAAGCTCACTAAGCGGGTATGTATACTATGTTTCTTTTATTGATGAATTTTCTAGGAAGACATGGATTTACTTCATGAAGAACAAAGATTAAGTATTCAGCAAGTTCAAGGAATTCAAAGCCTTGGTCGAGAAGCACACAGAAAAGAAGATCAAGACCTTTTGATCAGATAATGGTGGAGAATTCACATCAAATGAATTCAAAGAGTTATACAAAGACTTGGGGATTAAGAGGGAGTTTTACACTCCATATAATCCACAACGTAATGGGATTACAGAAAGGAAGAATAGAACTATCATGGAAGCTGCAAGAACAATGCTTCATTATCAAGATCTTCCTATGCATCTATGGGCAGAAGCTTCCAGAACAGCGGTGTATGTACAGAACCGTACTCCACACAGAGTACTCGATAACAAGACACCTGAAGAAGTATTTTTCAGCAAGAAACTAGAAGTCATCCATCTCAGAATATTCAGCTGTCCAGTGTACATACACATTCCAAAAGAGAATAGGACTAAATTATATCCTTCAGGAACGAAGGGTATATTTGTGGGCTCTAAAATCTCGAAGGCTTACAAAATATACTTCCCAGGATTCAAGAAGATCGACATTAGTAGGGATGTGACATTTGATGAAGACTCGGCTTACAAAAAATCTAGAAAGAGACCTGCTGAAGAACCTGTAGAAGCAGAAGCACCCAGAATTCATGATACAACCATGAATGAAGAAGCTCAAGAAGAAGATTGAAAATTTGAAGAACCTTAATAACGTGTAGATCCACCTCAGGAGAAGAATCCTCATAAGAGGAAACCTGCTTGGGTACGAAAAGCTATCCAAGGTGCGGAAAGATATGGGGCTCCAGAAGGGAATCACAAAGAAAGAAAGAGGACTAGATCATGCTCTGGGTATGTAGCATTACTATGTGATTTCATCGATAAAGAACCTTCCAATTATGAAGAAGCAGCAGAACGAAAAGAATGGAAGGATGCTATGATCGAAGAGTATCAATCGATCATGAAGAATGATGTTTGGGATGTTGTCCCAAGACCAAAAGGGAAGTCGATTGTAACTTCCAAATGGATCTCCAAGATTAAGCATGCTACAGATGGTAGAATAGAGAAATATAAAGAAATATTTATTGCTCACGGTTTCTCCTAGAAAGAAGGAATAGATTTTGAAGAAACCTTTGCACCTGTAGCCAGATACACTTCCATCATACCAATACTTGCTTTGGCTGAAGTGATGAAATGGAAGATATACAAAATGGATGTCGAGATTGCTTTCTTGAATGGTGTAATAGAAGAGGAAGTGTATGTGGAGAAACCACTCGGTTTTGAGACATATGATAGGGAGTCTCATGTATGTAGATTGAAGAAATCCCTGTATGGTTTGAAACAGGAACCTAGGACATGGTACGGTAGAATTGACAGCTTTCTATCCAGTTTGGGCTTTACCAAGAGTAAAGCAGATTCCAACCTTTACTACAAGGTTGAATATGGAAACCCAATGATTCTCCTACTATATGTATATGATATGTTTGTAACAGGTATGGATGGGTTGATTGGTGATACAAAGAGAAATCTTGCTGCCGAGTTTGAAATGAAGGACTTCAGTATGATGCATTATTTTCTAGGCATGGAGATGTGGCAAAGTGCAAATGGAATTTCCCTGGGACAAGGGAAATATACAGTAGAGATCCTGAAGAGATTTGGGATGATGGACTGCAAGGCCATGACCACACCTATGGCATCAAACCTAAAGCTATTGAGTGATGCTTCATCAGAAGCAGTTGATGATACAATGTATCATCAGATGATTGGGTCCTTCATGTACCTGACGAACACGAGACCAAATATTTGCTTTATTATGAACACCTTGAGCCAATTCTTGACAGATCCGAGACATGTTCACTTGATTGCTGTAAAGCATATTCTGAGATACCTGAGGGGTACAGTTGATTATGGGCTCAAGTATGATGCGAATCAGAAGATTAACCTGGAGGGTTACGTTGATTCAGACTGGGAAGGTAGTGCCATCGATAGGAAGAGCACTTCAGGGTGTTGCTTTAGTATGGGATCAGGTGTGATCTCTTGGTTTAGCAAGAAGCAATCTTGTGTGGCACTGAGTACAGTTGAAGCAGAGTATGTCGCAGCTTGTTCAATTATTTGTGAGGTAGTATGGCTGAGGAAGCTACTATCTGATTTATTTTATCTCCAACTGGATGCTACTTGTATATATTGTGACAACCAAAGTTGTGTGAAGTTGTCGGAGAACCCGGTGTTCCATGAAAAGTTGAAGCATATCGAGATTAAGTATCACTATATCAGGGATATCTTGTAGAGAGGAACAGTGAAGATCCACTATGTTGTGATGGATGAACAAATAGTTGATGTGTTGATGAATCCATTGGCCAGAGTGAAGTTTGAGTACTTCAGGGAGAAGCTTGGTGTTCTCCAGAGATTTCCCCGAAGGGGAAGTGATGAGTCTGTGAGCCATTCTGACATGGTGAGAGGATTAGTTCCTTCCATGGTCAGATGTAAGGGCTGAGCCATTATTTTATGGTGAGAGGATTGGTTCCTTCCATGTCAGATATGAGTGTTGAGCCATTCTGATGTGAATGTAGGATTGGTTCCTACATGATCAGATATAAGGTCTATTGCCATTCTTTGAATGGAGGTACCTGGTCAGTCACCCGGAAAACTCAGTCTAGGACTGAGGGCCATTCTAATATGAATGTGAGATGTGTTCTCACATGATCAGATATGAGTGCATGGCCATTCTGATATGATTGAGGGATGTGTTCCCACAAGATCAGATATAAGGGTTGTTTCCATTCTGTCATGATGAGAGGATTGTTTCCTTCCATGTCAGATGTGAGTGGCGGACATTCTGATGTGACTGTAGGATTGGTTCCTACATGATCAAATGTAAGGGCTACCACCTTTCTGATGAGTCAAGGTCAGATGTGAGTGCCACCCATTCTGATTTGACTATAGGATTGGTTTCTACATGATCAGATGTAAGGGCTACCGTCATTCTGTCATGGTGAGAGGATTGTTTCCTTCCATGTCAAATATGAGTGTCGACCATTTTGACTTAGAGTTGGATGTAAGGGCTACCGCATTTCTGACAAGTCAAGGTCAAATGTGAGTGTCGGCCATTCTGACTTAGGGTCAGATATAAGGGCTACTGCCATTCTCTGAATGGAGGCACCTGGTTAGTTACCAGGAACCCTTAGTCTAGGACTGAGTGCTTTTCCGACGAGTGAAGGTCAGATGTAAGTGTTGTACCTTTCTGACGAGTCAAGGTCAAATGTAAGTGCTGGCCATTCTGACTTAGGGTCAAATATAAGGGCTACCAAAGACTTACAAGGAGGTAGGCCTACAACCAGCATGAAAAAGGGTTGGCTCTGTAGAACTTCTTGTGACGAGAAGAATCATGAAATGGCACATATGATGATGACCCAATGATGATCCAAATCGAGCTATGATTCAGATCCAGTTATGATGTCTCCAAGATGATCTAGATCCAGTGATGATCCAGATCCAATGATGATGATCCAGATCTAGTGATGATCCAAATCTAGTGATGATGATCCAGATCGAGTAATGATCCTAATCCAAGATGAATATGACTTGAAGATGAAGATGACTTGAAGATGCAGATGACGAGATGATCTAGAGAAGAACACCAGTACTGAAAAATTGTGTCAAGAAAATACCTTCCTAGTTAAGAGGAAGTGTTGATGTATATGTAACTTTGGAATGTATTCACTCGTATATTTCATGTATTGTACCCCGATGTTTATTTCAGGAAGTATCTGTAATGTAATTGAGTCATTTCATGCCCCGATGTTCCTATCGGGAGACTCTATCATATGTAAACAAGTCATGTCAAGTCATTGTGGGTAACCCTCCTATTGATCAAGGGTTAAAGTCCCCGCAGTTCCGAGGCACTAGGGTTATTAGACTCTCCTAGAGAATTTGGTCATAGTAGGGTTTAGTCAAGTTAGGAATTAGTATAAATAGAGAGCTAGCCTCTCTATTTAGTACACACTCACTCACACTCAGTTGTAGTGCATAGTTGAGGAAGAAGAAGACATTGGAGCTAGGAAGAAAGAGGTTACTGCTGTCAGGAGATCATCTTACTGTTTTGGGGTTTTTCTTTTGCTGCTGATTCTATCTCTGAGGAAGTTGTGGGGTTTTCTCCATTTATGGCTTCCCCAAGGAAAACCACTGTGTTCGTTGTCTCTTGTGTTTGATTGTTGTACTTGTTATTCTCTCAGTTAAAGATCCTAACATAATTCTAGCCTGAATGATAAAATATAGAAAAGGAGGGGTAACACAACACTGCCTTTTTTCACCGCTCCACCATTCAGCCCTGCACGCACAATCACATTACCCACCTAAATAATAATGAAGGAGCTCATCTAGAATCCTATCTATAAATAGAAACATAATTGGTCTCCTTCTATGAGAACCTCCTGGTCGAAGATGACCTTGACAGGGAAGCAGCTCAGCAACAGGTAACCTCCCACATTCCTTCTTTAGTCACAACTGAGCAAAATGGCATACTCATGAGACCTACCACTCTCCAAAACGTGGAAAAAACCATCAATAAAATGAAGGAGGACAAATCCCTCGGATCGGATGGCTTTACTATCAACTTTTTCCACACTTGCTGGGATCAAATCAAACATGAAATATGGGAAATTGTAGAATAATCCTACCATAACCAAAGGATCCTTTCGGCCATCAATGTCACTTTCCTCACTCTCATACCTAAAGATACCAAAGTCTCCACCCCAGATAAATTCGGTCCTATAGCTCTCTACAATGTCCTTTACAAAATTATAGCCAAAGTCATAGCCAACCGCCTCAAACCCCTCCCTACCGAGAATGGCCGACATGCAAAGTCAAGATAACTGAGGAATGGCCGACTCAGGTTTCAACTTCCTTCGAACAAGAGCATAACGGTGTATGGTGACTAAATAAAGGCAGCATAGACTTGATATACAAACTGGGACATCTCTGCGACACAGGAGGCATCGACAGAGGCTCCATGGGGACTGGAAGCTTAACCAGTCAGTGGAGATAAACTCAGATAAATGAGTACGACTCCTAAAGTCAAACTATAAACCCAACCAATGGATGTGATATAAAGTGCTCTGTTCAAAGGCGACACGACTCGACAACTGCCAAAGATAACATCTTTCCTTGTCTGGATTTTTGTTATTTTTATTTTTTTGGACTTTTTCAAATATTTAAAAAGCTTGAAAAAGAATAAAACTGCTTTATAGTTACAGACTAGGAGGAGACGAGTGTCATAGGGGCAAACAAAATAGTTCCAAGCAGTGGAACATACCTATGCTCAATGCAAGGACACGTGTGTAGGATATCAACACTCGAGGGAAAATCCCCTCCCAGTAAAAAGGGAATCAAGCTGCAAAGGATATATAAAATGGCTCTGCATGGCGAGACATGAGACAAGCTTGGGCTGTATGGCTAAAACGCAACGTCAGGGAAGCCGGCATAAAGCTCAATAAGGCAGGAAAATCTCATGATAATGCAATTACAACTTGACATACGGGAGTCCTGAGGGAAATAGGCCAGCAAAAGATCAAGAGGAGTATGAGGCTCTTGCGAAATGTCATGGCAATACTATACAATGGACTCCCACACCCTAAAGGACAAAATGTCAGCATGGGCACCAAATGCAAATAAGGCGCTAACTAGGGTACCCATGTAAGGTCAAGCTCTACCACTCATACCATGCCACTTCTAAAATAGTAAGAAGGTTATGTGAGATAATGGAGTGGGTTTGTACCTAAGGCTATGATGAAACGATCATAAGGTCATGAAAAATGCAAATGGTGATGAAACCTAACCTATATGCCAGTTTAGACATGATAATTGAGATCGGCGTGAACGGTTCAATCCAACGGCTGAAACGGCACTCAAAAAGGTCTCCTACATCATGAATTAGGTCAAAAACGGTCCAAAATGATTAGAAATTGTCCAAACTATAGGAAAGGGGGTAAAAAATTTCAAAAATTTCTATAAATAGTAACAAATTCAAAACATTATAAAACATCTGAAATTTTTACCCAATTGAGCTCAGATTTTCAATAGCGAATTCTAGGAGATCCAGCCAACGGAATCCACTAATGTTTCTTCTAGGTACTTACCCATGCTCTTCTCTTCCATTTTGATGCAATTTTTATCAAATTCCATGGTCATTTGAGGTTTCTAGGCCATTCTAAAAAAGGTGCTACAGCCCACGCGGAAATCGAGGGTTTTTCCATGTATACTGCTGGATATACATAGAAAATTCCCTCATAGTCATGTACATACGTGTTTGTTTGGAAAACAGCCGTATATGCGGCCGCGCGTGAGGTTTTTTAAGTAATCTAATGGGAAAACTTGCAATTTTTTGTGCAGGATGGTCCTAGAATGGAGAGAGCGTCAACATGGAGATGTAGAGGACGCAGTAAGGGCCGATCTAATGGCTCAACAAGTGCTACGTGCATGTGGACTCTACAAGTTTTGGTGTCTTGGTGGCTTGAGGGTCAAACCAAGCCTATTGCAGATGCTGGTGGATTACTGGGATCCAGACTCTGAGTCCTTCCAGATAGATGGGATGTCCCTCAGCATAGAGGTGGAGGACATAGACTTTATTACTGGACTTTCCCGATGGGGGGAAGTAGTGAACCTTCATTCTCATGGTGGGCCCGGAGGTGGCCTGACTATCGATGACTACATTGCGGTGTACTGCTATCCAGACACGGAGAAGGTGGGGAGTCAGATCCCAACCAACTCCATACAAGTGCTAGGCCTAAAGGCCATCCTATTGACATTGGGCCGGATAGCAGGCTTGGCTTCACTCCACCAGGCCTCGTGGCCTTTGATGTTCTATGCAGTGGAGTGCATGAGACCCACGGTCTATGACTGGAGCACTACACTACCGAGCAACATGAAACATCAGCTCAGTGAGTGTAATATGGGCAAGGTGCAGAACTTAAGGTTCAACAGCATATTGAGCACATTTTTCTTCGAGTGCTTTCCAGGCTTGAGCCCCAGAGTTGACATTCCTCTTCACGGGGTTCGAGATCTGGCCCAATGGTGTTGGGCAGATGCAATGCGCAGACTGGGGGGAGGTAGGGTGTCCAACCCCTATCCAGCTAATTTCTTTTCATGGTGGCGATGACAGATAGTTACCATCGATGACTACCCCTATGCGGGGATTGATTTCTGGGGGGACCCGGACATGCCCCTACCACCAGGATCGGCATATGGTGACATAGGTAACGAATCTCAACCCTCTCTTTAAAATTTTGAGTTATTTAATTTTTTTGTGTTTTCTGATTATATGGAATCAAAAGACATATTTTTTGGGTGACAATACATAGTGACATCTACCATTTGCATGCAGATGTGGGACCACGACGGCTTAAAGGCTTCCTTCACCACAGACGGAGGGGAAGAGGAGACGATATCATGAGTGTGGATGTGGAGCGGACACTCCAGAGCATTCATACCAACTTTTTTAGGCTGACACATAGATTTCCCATGGCGCAAGTCGAGGAATTTCCTGAGGCTATGCAGCACCAAGTGGTGGGTGTACCATGAGCATGGGTGCAATTATTCCGACGGCTAGCTAAACCCATAGTGACCTTCCATGATCACAACCCCCCTCCTCCTCCATGGGCTTAGAGACCTGGGAGCGACACATTTTGTATTACCATGTATTATATTTTGGTGGCTCGAGAGCCCCATTTTTGTATCATGACACTATGTATTATCACATTTTGGATGTTATAAAAAAATTTATGGTGACTGGTTTATTTATTTACATGTGTAAAAATTTGTGTTTGTGATGAGTTTATTGTGTATGAAACAAATGCCAATCTAACACGTAATTAGCATATGAGTCAGCAACTTGATTATTAATTCTTGGAATGTGTATGTATGTTATATTGTCAAATTTTCATTCTAATAAACTCACACGTAAGAATATTCTTAATAACACCGGATCTCTAACATGATACAAACCATTAAGCTGTGACACTACTAACTCCAAATCAAGACGAACCTCAAGAGAGAACGCCATGTGAAATGGCATCCTGTAGAAGCTCAATAATGGCACTATATTCAGCAACATTGTTTGAAGATGGCCATAGACATACGCCTCCTGAAGATAATACCTGACCCATAGGAGTATAAGTCACCCAAGTATCAGAGGCTGAGTGTTGAGTGTGATGGCTCAAACCATCCGTGAATCCTATGTAGGTGGAATATTCCATTGACATCTGCCAAAAGAAACGGAAACTAATCACAAAACCGATCACTATAAAAGACCTAACTATGCAAAACTGTACAATAATATACAATAACCAGCCTTGGATGAAAATCATGCATAGTACTTCTTGAGATAGAGCCCATTTCTAGGCTCCGCCAAGGTCATTCCCTCATAATCCAATAACTCATTTTCCCCCTTCTCTAACACACGTTTGATGACGTAAGGACCATGCCACATGGGGTTAAACCTTCCTTCCCCCAAGGGTTATTTTGGTTGATCCCACAAAAGGACCAATTCTCCCTTACTAAACCTCCTTGGATGGATAGACTTATTGTACTGGACCTTTACGTGACACTTATTTACTTCTAGAGCCACCAAGGCATCTCGACGCTGCTCATCAAGTTGCTCAAGGTGGACCAAACGCTCCTCCAATGGTGAAGTGTCCGGTAAGATTTCTACGGCTAGCTTCAAAGAAGGAATCTCGCATTCAACCAGCAATATCAACTCCACTCCATGTACAAGTTGATATGGAGAAAAACCCATGGCAGTTTTAACAGCGATTCTATACGCCCACAAAGCAGGATATAACATGATGTGCCAATTATTCTTTCTCTGTGCGATGGTCCGTTGGAGAATGGATTTGAGTGATTTATTCACTGCTTCTACCTGTCCATTCGCTTGAGGGTAGTAAGATGAGGAATGCTCTTGCTTGTACCCTAAATTTGATTCCAACTCTTCCATCATACGATTCTGAAAGTGCAATCCATGGTCAGTGATAAGCTCTTTAGGAATCCCAAACCGAGTAATAATCTGGTTGAATACGAAGTGAGCGGCTATCTCACCGTTGGATTTTACTGTAGGCATAGCCTCAGCCCATTTCGTGAAGTAATCAACGGCCACTATGATATGATGATGCCCCCCAGCTGAAGCTAGGTTGCAATCCCTAAAATCAAGCCCCCACTTATTGAAGGGACTAGCGGTGATGATGGGATGTAACAGGGTAGGTTTCAAGCGCATATTATGTGCAAACACTTGGCAAGGGTGGCACCTCTTGACTGCATCAACACAATCCTTAATTATCGACGACCAGAAATAACCTCCTCTTAAGATTTTTTGGGCTGTAGAAAGCCCAGATAAATGACCACCACACACCCCTCCGTGGAAATCATTCAGCACTACCTCAGCCTCTTCATGAGTTAGACAACGTTGTAAAATGGAATATACCCCACGGTGGTACAACGTGTTATCCACTATGAGGTAATTCTTAGACACGTGATGTAATCGTCATGGCTCATCCCATGAGAGGTGAGTAAGGACCTTCAATGTTTGTAAATATATAATGATATCCCCATACCATGGGTCTAAAGTTGAGATTAAGAAGATGTGTTCATCAACAAACATATCTTCACAAACCAACTCCTTGGCCTCGCTTGGGAAATCCGATATAAGCTTTGCAAAAATTAACGATTTCTTCGACTTTGCCAAAACAAACTTGAGATCGAATTCTTACAGGATGACAATCCATTTATTATATTTTCCCCCAATCATCCTTTGAGTGAGGACAAATTGAAATGGATTGACATGGGCTACAACCAAGGTCTGGCGAAGGAGAATATAATGTCTCAACCATTGAACCGCATGTACAGTAGCTAAAGCAAGCTTCTCAACATGAGAATAATAAATATCTGCGTCAATAAGGTTCCAGCTCAGATAGTATATGACATGCTCATGGAGCTCCTCATTCTCTTGAACCAAAACCATACCAATCGTCTCCATGGACGTGGCCACATAAAGTAGAAAATCACGGCTATAGTCTGGGGGACTAATCACCAGGGCCGTTGCTAGGGCTCGCTTGAGCGCATCAAAGGACTCCTAGGCTCGCTCATCCCAACAAAATGTGGTGTCCTTCTTCAAAAGATGCATGAAGCCTCTGGTCAAATTGGCAAAATTGACAACAAATCTCCGTAATAATTTTTCCATGCCTTGCAAACATTGAAGATGACAAATATTTTTCGAGGGAGACAACTGAAGTATTGCCTCAACCTTCAAAGGGTCGAGTCTTATACCCTCTTTAGAAACGATGAATCCTAACAAGCGACCTGACTTCAAACAAAAGATGCACTTATGAGGATTTAACCTAACCAAATAATCGTGGCATCTTTCGAATACCAATCTCAAGTGATAGAAATAACGCATTCTCATACGAGAATGAGCAGCAAGGACATCCAAAAGTACTTCGATAATTGACTTGAGATCGTGGAATATCAAGGTCATTGCCTGCTGAAAAGTAGCTCTAGCGTTCTTAAGGCCAAAAGGCATTTTTCGATATGCAAACGTTCCCCAAGGACAAATAAATGCAGTCTTATGTTGGTCCTCAGTTTATTCTCTCAGTTAAAGATCCTAACATAATTCTAGCTTGAATGATAAAATATAACAAAGGAGGGGTAACACAACACTGCCTTTTTTCACCGCTCCACCATTCAGCCCTGCACGCACAATCGCATTACCCATCTAAATTATATTGAAGGAGCTCATCTAGAATCCTATCTATAAATAGAAACATAATTGGTCTCCTTCTATGAGAACCTCCTGGCCGAAGATGACCTTGACAGGGAAGCAGCTCAGCAACAGGTAACCTCCCACATTCCTTCTTTAGTCACAACTGAGAAAAATGGCATACTCATGAGACCTACCACTCTCCAAAAGGTGGAAACAACCATCAATAAAATGAAAGAGGACAAAGCCCTCGGACCGGATGGCTTTACTGTCAACTTTTTCCACTCTTGCTGGGATCAAATCAAACATGAAATATGGGAAATTGTAGAATAATCCTACCATAACCAAAGGATCCTTTCGGCCATCAATGTCACTTTCCTCACTCTCATACCTAAATATAACAAAGTCTCCACCCCAGATAAATTCGGTCCTATAGCTCTCTACAATGTCCTTTACAAAATTATAGCCAAAGTCATAGCCAACCGCCTCAAACCCCTCATCCCCTATCTCATTTCCCTGGAATAAATGGGCTATCTTGAAAGGAATCAAATCCTTGATGGCATCATCCTATATCATGAGGTCATTCACTCCCTTAAGCTCACCAAAAATCGTGGCATGCTTCTCAAGCTTCATCTCTCCATTTTGACAAACTGAACTGGACCTTTATAGAAAAAACCTTACTTTCCTTCGGTTTTGATCAATCCTGGACAAGATGGATTCTCAGTCTCATAACCACCGCCTTCTTTTCTTTCCTTATTAATGGAATCCCCTCCAAACTCTTCAACCACCCCCCAGGGCATAAGGGAAGGAGACCCTCTCTCCCCCTTCATCTTTATCCTCATGACAGAAGGCTTGGGATGAATGCTTAACCACGCCAAGGCCCAAGGAACTCTAAAAGGTCTCTCCCTCCATGAACACTCCTCCCTCACTCACCAACAGTTTTTGGATGACAACTTTCTAATGGGTCACCTCTCAGTCTAGGAAGACAAAACACTCAACACCATTCTTGTCACCTTCTCTAAAGCCTCTGGCATGACGATCAACCTGTAGAAATATGATATCTTCTTTTTCAACACTCCACTTGCTACTTAAAGAAACATCTCTAGAATCCTTGGATTCAAATCTGATAATATTCCTTCGAAGTATCTTGGTGCCCCCTCATCGATTCTCCCCTCAAGCATTCCTCCTGGAAGGAACTTCTCACAAAACTAGAGCTCTATCTCTCTCAATGGACCCTTCGTACACTCAACCTTGAGGGACGTCTAGTTCTCATTAAATATGTCCTTCAATCCATGTCGCTCTATTTCTTTTCAGTTATGGCTGTTACAGAGAGAAATTCCTATGGCTTGGGGTACCACAACAGACAGCTTGACTCCAGAAATCAATCCTTTCCAATATGCGATAGAAATTAAATATCTAACACTAAAGGATCAGACCTCATACCTTATTCCGGACGGTTGAACTAGATTCCCGTTGAGCTTTCCAACTTCAGCTTGAATTGATAGATTACTTCCTCAACAACAAGTAAACAATACAAGCATACTATATATATTGGTGTTAGATCTATTCCAGCATATATAATCAAAATTGTATAAGCATTTGAAAACATCCATGGATAAAATATTCATTCAAACAGACATTATTGGAAAGTAAAAGATATTTCTATTAATATAAAATTAGAGATTACAATGGATACAACCTTTGTTGGCTCGTCTTTGAATCGGAGAAACTGAATCCCCCACTTGGGCCTCCACCACCTCAATCCTCCATCTCTTGATAGAAAGCTCACAAGCAAAAGGAAAGCTTGGGAAGAACACAAAAGTGCTCCAAGGGACAAAGGGATGCAGACTCAAGCATAAGTTCCAACAACAATGAACTATAGTTTCTTTGCTCTCAATTCTCTCATATGCCTTCAATGTACCATAGAGTTCCTTATATAGCTTTTCAAAGGGGTAATGAAAGGTCGAATCCGAGCGATCTCAAGGCATATGGAAGGCCAAGAGTCAAGTGAGTTGGATCCATGTCAAGGAAAACTCCAAAAGGATTTGGATTTTGTACACATCCCGATGTACACGGTTTTAGTGGTCAAACCTGCGTATATACGTGATTAAGGGTTTAAAAGTCGTGTATATGAATTTACACATGTTTATAGGGATGATCAAGGAAACATCAAAGGACAAAAAATGGTCCAAGGGGTCTAAGGAGTCTGCAGAGGGACATGGGAAGGCCATACAAGTGTGATTCACCTGGAGTGGTAAAATCAGCTATAACAGATGCCCCCTAATGTGTGAGGTTAGAGGGGTCATACGATGGCCGAAATACATTATAAGTCCATCCCATAAGTGGAGTGATGAAGGATCCCAAATGGAAGACCAGCCACCCAATCAGCATAGTACAATGATAGAACTCTGCATATACTGCAAATACATATAGCAGTCCCAGATACATAAGAGTACAATGGCCATGAATAGGCATAATACAAGATATCACATAAGTGGTCATCGCCACATACAATATACATAGATCAGAATCTCCATGATGAAGATATACAAAGGACCATGATCTCCATAATGGCTGAAGATATATAATGAATCGAGATCTTCATAATGGCTGGAAATATCTAACATATATTGGCATCAAGTCACGAGAGCTGAAATCTCATGAACACGGGCATGATCAAGGAGGTAGCATATAGGAGATGCCACCAATCTGGAAGGTCTTCTACACAAACCGCTACGAGTACACGTCCTACTATGTGAATAGAAGTGTCAAGGTCAAACATAGTAGTCCATCATCTGATTACCGATCATTGATGTATACCGTTAACAGACGCGAGATCACCCACCGATAATGAAAATGGGAATCAAGGTACTAGAGTGCAAACTAACAAGTGTGAATAAATGTGTTGAGGTCAAACACTTGAGAGGATCCATCGATCAGGGGACATTGATGTATTCCCAAAGACTATCAATGGTGAGATAAACTGCCACTGATGACTGCAAGTCTCAAGGCACTCAAAATGACTCTAGATTCCAATCCCAGAATAAATGATCTGAAGTCGATGGGATGAAATCCCCTAGAAGGAGGGCATTAAGGCATCCCCCATCATCCAACATGAGGTACTCAGCAAAGCTGTATAATGTGGAAGAACTCGATCATAAGGTGCACAAACCAGTAACTATATCAGGAATGGCCGACATGCAAATTCAAGATAACTGAGGAATGGCCAACTTAGGTTTCAACTTCCTTCAAACAAGAGCATAACGGCGTATGGTGCCTAAATAAAGGCAACATAGACTTGATACACAAACTGGGCCATCTCTACGACACAGGAGGCATCGACAGAGGCTCCATGGGGACTGGAAGCTTAACCAGTCAGTGGAGATAAACTTAGATAAACGAGTATGGCTCATAAAGTAAAACTATAAACCCAACCAATGGATGTGATATACAGTGCTCTGTTCGAAGGAGACACGACTCGACAGCTGCCAAATATAACATCTTTCCTTGTCCTGCTTTTTGGTATTTTGATTTTTTTGGACTTTTTCAAATATTTAAAAAGCTTGAAAAAGAATAAAACTACTTTATAGTTACAGACTAGGAGGAAACGAGTGTCATAGGGGCAAACAAACTAGTTCCAAGCAGTGGAACATACCTATGCTCAATGCAAGGACACGTGTGTAGGATATCGACACTCGGGGGGAAATCCCCTCCAAGTAAAAAGGGAATCAAGCTGCAAAGGATATATAAAATGGCTCTGCATGGCTATACATGAGACAAGCTCAGGATGTATGGCTGAAATGCAATGTCAGGGAAGCTGGCATAAAGCTCAATAAGGCAGGAAAAGCTCATGATAATGCAATTACAACTTGACATATGGGAGTCCTGAGGGAAATAGGCCAGCAAAAGATCAAGAGGAGTATGAGGCTCTTGTGAAATGTCGTGGCAATACTATACAATGGAATCCCACACCCTAAAGGACAAAATGTCAGCATGGGCACCAAATGCAAATAAGGCGCTAACTAGGGTACCCATGTAAGGTCAAGCTCTACCATTCATACCATGCCACTTCTAAAACAGCAAGAAGGTTCTGTGAGATAATGGAGTGGGTTTGTACCTAAGGCTATGATGAAAGGATCATAAGGTCATGAAAAATGAAAATGGTGATGAAACCTAACCTATATGCCAGTTTAGACATGATACCTGAGATCGGCACGAACGGTTCAATCCAACGACTGAAACGGCACTCAAAAAGGTCTCCTACATCATGAATTAGGTCAAAAATGGTCCAAAATGATTAGAAATTGTCCAAACTATAGGAAAGGGGGTAAAAATTTTCAAAAATTTGAAAAATTTCTATAAATAGTAACAAATTTAAAACATTACAAAACATTTGAAATTTTTACCCAATTGAGCTCATATTTTCAATAGCGAATTCTAGGAGATCCAGCCAGCGGAATCCACTATTGTTTCTTCTAGGTACTTACCCATGCTCTTCTCTTCCATTTTGATGCAATTTTTATCAAATTCCATGGTCATTTGATGTTTCTAGGCCATTCTAAAAAAGGCGCTACGGCCCATGCGCAAATCGACGGTTTTTCCATGTATAGGGCTGGATATACACGGAAAATGCCCTCATAGTTGTGTACATACGTGGTTGTTTGGAAAATAGACGTGTATGCGGCCGCGCGTGAATTTTTTTAAGTAATCTAATGGGAAAACTTGCAATTTTTTGTGCAGGATGGTCCTAGAATGGAGAGAGCATGAACATAGAGATGTAGAAGAGGCAGTAAGGGCCGATCTAATGGCTCAACAAGCGTTACGTGCATGTGGACTCTACAATTTTTGGTGTCTTGGTGGCTTGAGGGTCAAACCAAGCCTATTACAGATGCTGGTGGATTACTGGGATCTAGACTCTGAGTCCTTCCAGATAGATGGGATGTCCCTCACCATAGAGGTGGAGGACATAGACTTTATTACTGGACTTTCTTGACGAGGGGAAGTAGTGAACCTTCATTCTCATGGTGGGCCCGGAGGTGGCCTGACTATCGATGACTACATTGTGGTGTACTGCTATCCAGACACGGAGAAGGTGGGGAGTCAGATCCCAACCAACTCCATACAGGTGTTGGGCCTAAAGGCCATCCTATTGACATTGGGCCGGATAGCAGGCTTGGCTTCACTCCACCAGGCCTCGCAGCCTCTGATGTTCTATGCAAGGGAGTGCATGAGACCCACGGACTATGACTGGAGCACTACACTACCGAGCAACATGCAACATCAACTCAATGAGTGTAATATGGGTAGGGTGCGGAACTTTAGGTTCAGCAGCATATTGAGCACATTTTTCTTCGAATGCTTTCCAGGATTGATCCCTAGAGTTGACATTCCTCTTCACGGGGTTCAATATCTGGCCCAATGGCATTGGGCAGATGCAATGTGCAGAGTGGGGGGAGGTAGGGTTTCCAACCCCTATCCAACTGATTTCTTTTCGTGGTGGCGATGACAGATAGTTTCCATCGATGACTACCCCTACCTGAGGATTGATTTCCGAGGGGACCCGGACATGCCGCTACCACCAGGATTGGCATATGGTGACATAGGTAACGAATCTCAACCCTCTCTTTAAATTTTTGAGTTATTTAATTTTTTGTGTTTTCTGATTATATGGAATCAAAAGACATATTTTTTGGGTGACAATACATAGTGACATCTACCATTTGCATGCAGATGTGGGACCACGACAGCTTGAAGGCTTCCCTCACCATAGATGGAGGGGAAGAGCAGACGATATCACAGGTGTGGATGCGGAGCGGACACTCCAAAGCATTCATACCAACTTTGTTAGGATGACACATAGAGTTCCCATGGCGCAATTCAAGGACTTGCCTGAGGCTATGCAGCGCCAAGTGGTGGGTGTACCATGAGCATGGGTGCAATTATTCCGACGGCTAGCTAAAGCCATAGTGACCTTCCATGGTCACAACCCCCCTCCTCCTCCACAGGCTTAGACACCTAGGAGTGACACATTTTGTATTACCGTGTATTATATTTTGGTGGCTCGAGAGCCCCATTTTTGTATCATGACACTATGTATTATCGCATTTTGGATTTTATAAAAAAAATTATGGTGATTGGTTTATTTATTTACATGTGTAAATATTTGTGTTTGTGATGAGTTTATTGTGTATGAAACAAATGCCAATCTAACACGTAGTTAGCATATGAGTCAGCAACTTGATTATTAATTCTTGGAATGTGTATGTATGTTATATTGTCAAATTTTTGTTCTAATAACCTCACACATAAGAATATTCTTAATAACATCGGATCTCTAACATGGTACAAACCATTAAGCTATGACACTACTAACTCTGAATCAAGACATACCTCAAGAGAGAGAACGCCATGTGAAATGGCATCCTGTAGAATCTCAATAACGGCACTATATTCAGCAACATTGTTTGAATATGGTCGTAAACATACGCCTCCTGAAGACAATACCTGACCCATAGGAGTATAAATCACCCAAGCAGTAGAGGCTGAGTGTTGAGTGTGATGGCTCACACCATCCGTGAATCCTATGTAGGTGGAATATTCCATTGACATCTGCCAAAAGAAACGAAAACTAATCACAAAACCGATCACTATAAAAGACCTAACTATGCAAAACTGTACAATAATATACAATAACCAGTCTTGGCTGAAAATCATGCATAGTAATTCTTGAGATAGAGCCCATTTCTAGGCTTCGCCAAGGTCGTTCCCTCATAATCCACTAACTCATAAGGCCCCTTCTCTAACACATGTTTGATGATGTAAGGACCATGCCACATGGGGTTAAACCTTCCTTCCCCCAAGGGTTCTTTCGGTTGATCCCACAAAAGGACCAAGTCTCCCTCACTAAACCTCCTTGGATGGATAGACTTATTGTACTGGACCTTTACGTGACACTTATTTACTTCTAGAGTCACCAAGGCATCTCGACGCTGCTCATCAAGTTGCTCAAGGTGGACCAAACGCTCCTCCAATGGTGAAGTGTATGGTAAGAGTTCTACAGCTAACTTCAAAGAAGGAATCTCGCATTCAACCAGCAATATCGACTCCACTCCATGTACAAGTTGATATGGAGAAAAACCCATGGAAGTTTTAACAGCAATTCTATACGCCCACAAAGCAGGATATAACATGATGTGCCAATTATTCTTGTTCTGTGCGATGGTCTGTTGGAGAATGGATTTGAGTGATTTATTCACTGCTTCTACCTGTCCATTCACTTGAGGGTAGTAAGAGGAGGAATGCTCTTGCTTGTACCCTAACTTTGATCCCAACTATTCCATCATATGATTCTGAAAGTGCGAGCCATAGTCAATGACAAGCTCTTTCGAAATCCCAAACCGAGTAATAATCTGGTTGAATACGAAGTGCGTGGCTATCTCACCGTCAGATTTTACTGTAGGCATAGCCTCAGCCCTTTTCATGAAGTAATCAATGGCCACTATGATATGATGATGCCCCCCAGCTGAAGCTGGGTTGCAATCCCTAAAATCAAGCCCCCACTTAGTTAAGGGACTAGCGGTGATGATGGGATGTAACAGGGTAGGTTTCAAGCGCATATCATGTGCAAACACTTGGCAAGGGTGGAACTTCTTGGCTGTATCAACACAATCCTGAAATATCGACGGCCAGAAATAACCTGCTCTTATGATTTTTTGGGCTGTAGAAATCCCAGATAAATGACCACCACACGCCCCTCCGTGGCGATCATTCAACACTACCTCATCCTCTTCATGAGTTAAACAATGTCATAAAATGGAATCTACCCCACGGTGGTACAAAGTGTTATCCACTATGAGGTAATTCTTAGACACGTGACGTAATCGTCATCGCTCATCCCATGAGAGGTGAGTAAGGACCTTCAATGTTTGTAAATATATAATGATATCCCCATACCATGGGTCGAAAGTTGAGATTAAGAAGATGTGTTCATCAACAAACATATCTTCACAAACCAACTCCTTGGCCTCGCTTGGGAAATACGATATAAGCTCTGCAAAAATTAACGATTTCTTCGACTTTGCCGAAACAAACTTGAGATCGAATTCTTACAAGATGACAATCCATTTATTATATTTTCCCCCAATCATCCTTCGAGTGAGGACAAATTGAAATGGATTGACATGGGCTACAACCAAGGTCTGGCGAAGGAGAATATAATGCCTCAACCATTGAACCGCATGTACAGTAGCTAAAGAAAGCTTCTCAACATGAGAATAATGAATATCTGCGTCAATAAGGTTCCAGCTCAGATAGTATATGACATGCTCATGGAGCTCCTCATCCTCTTGAACCAAAACCATACCAATCGTCTCCATGGACGTGGCCACATAAAGTAGAAAATCACGGCTATAGTCTGGGGGACTAATCACCAGGGCCATTGCTAGGGCTCGCTTGAGCGCATCAAAGGACTCCTGGGCTCGCTCATCCCAACAAAAAGTGGTGTCCTTCTTCAAAAGACGCATGAAGCCTCTAGTCAAATTGGAAAAATTGACAACAAATCTCCGTAAGAATTTTTCCATGCCTTGCAAACATTGAAGATGACAAATATTTTTCGAGGGAGACAACTGAAGTATTTCCTCAACCTTCAAAGGGTCGACTCTTATACCCTCTTTAGAAACGATGAATCCTAACAAGTGACCTGACTTCACACAAAAGATGCACTTATGAGGATTTAACCTAACCAAATAATCATGGCATCTTTCAAATACCAATCTCAAGTGAGAGGAATAACACATTCTCATACGAGAATGAGCAGCAAGGACATCCAAAAATACTTCGATAATTGACTTGAGATCGTGGAATATCAATGTCATTGCCCGCTGAAAAGTACCTCAAGCGTTCTTAAGGCCAAAAGGCATTTTTCGACATGCAAACGTTCCCTAAGGACAAATAAATGCAGTCTTATGTTGGTCCTCAGGTTTAATTTGTATCTGATTATATCAAGAAAATCCATCCATAAAGGAAAAAACCTCGCTACCCGCACACTCATCCAAAATCTGATCAATGAATGGTGTGGGGAAATTGTCCTTAGGACAAGCACGATTCAAATCAAGGAAATAATTACATATGCGGATCGCTCCTTGCTTCTTATCTACCAGAACGAGGTTCGAAACCCACTCCATCAAGGGAATGGGATAGATAATACCGAATTTCAACAGTTTCTCTATCTCTGCGTTAATCGTGGGTACTTTCCTATGATTCATTGCACGCAAGTGTTGTCGAACAGGCTTAGCATTGGGATAAGTCTTAATCTCATGTTCGATAATACAAGGGTCGATACCTGGCATTTCATCGTAAGACCAAGCAAAGATATCATAGAATTATTTAAACAACTTGGTGTATTCTTGAATCTCAACATGGGAACATTCTGCCCCAATATAGACATTCTCTATCTTGCCAGGATCACGAGAGATATTGATAGGAATCGTTGAAGATATGTTTTCCATGTTTCCATCAGCCATCAGACCAGGAGAGCTTAATGGAAGCATAGTACTACTAACTCTCTCACTAAGAACCACCCTAAAGTCCTCACGCTCCAAGAGGTCAAGATCGGGAAGAAAGTAATATCTATGATGGAGTTCCTCCCATGGTGTCTTAACTCCCAACATGGCCTCAATAATCGCTTCATTTGAAGGGAACGCGGTATCAAGGCAGTCGTGTGCGTGAGAAGACTGCACTGCCATGCCGACAGCACATAAAGGTCCTCCTCCTTCATCTGCGAAGAGGAAGGACTGGGCTCTGCAACACACTCGAGATTAGCTTGATAAGCTATCATAGTTGTAGGCAACGACACGTTCGTCACGATGGGCTCACTCAGAGTACTCGGTGTAGGAAGAATCCAAGGATCTTCCATATGACTCATGTGAAAAGACACAGACCTCATAGATGTCGAAGCCTCACCGGAACTAGACCCTATCATAAGGGTTGGTGCAGGACAACTAAATCTTCCCATGAGGGATGGATACAAGCCTACACCCACACTCCCAGTTGCCGGCTGAGAGTGTTCAACGATGGGGATCGAATCTCCCAAAGATGCGGTAACTGACGGATTATTTAATGACATTTGATCAATCGTGACTATCTTCCCGTTAAAAGGAAAGCATACAACACGAAATAGGGAAGAAGCAATGGCTTGCATACTATACATCCAATTCCTATGCAACAAGAGATTGTAGTCAAGGGGCGCATCAACCACCTCGACCTCTATTGCAATGGTCTTCCCTCCCAAATGGACCTTAAGGGAAGGAAGGATCTCATGCGGCCTAAACGATCTCCCATCGAACGCAGTTAACATGGTCACTGATTTAAACAACTTAGGGGAGCCTAAACCCTTCCAACATGATAAAGACATCATAGAAGCAGCAGCGCCTTCGTCAATCACTGTGCTCTTGACGTTCATGTTGAGACATTCTACATGAATCAAAAGAGACACATAGTAAGGGAAGAGAGGCTGAAGTCCTGCGGTTTCAAATTTAATCATGGAGGAAGAATCATCATCATTCACACCAAGGGTAGAAAGAAAATCCTTCCTTTGCGAAGGACAACTCTGAAGCACTTCCAGTGCAGACATCGCACAAGGAATGTGGCCCAAATCCTCGACAACTGAATAGCTCTGGGTCGCTCGGGCATTAGGATTGTGCCTCGAATGCTTAAGAACTCCCTTAGGAATGTGAGGTGCAGCTTCAGGTTTATCCATAGGTTTCTCAATACGCAAAGGTGACCCTGGTGGATCAAGTTCCTTTCCTGGGCTGGGTTCTGATGAACCATAGTCCTTCACACGGGTCACAACTTTCACAACATGTACCATGTTAATGCAACCATGACCACTACCCTCCGGTGGATCTTGATCACCACCTGACTAATCATGGGTCCTCGAGTTCATATTTTGATTGTGAGGTAAAGGGTTAGTTAGCACAGCTGGGCCCTGTGCCAAGAATCTCAA
Source organism: Pseudotsuga menziesii (assembly GCA_001517045.1). NCBI lineage: Eukaryota > Viridiplantae > Streptophyta > Pinopsida > Pinales > Pinaceae > Pseudotsuga > Pseudotsuga menziesii. The sequence goes on along the minus strand of LPNX010126680.1, from coordinate 428,983 downwards.
GGCTTCATCGATACGAGGGCACAAGTAAGTGAGGTGATCGTCATTACACAACTTGCAAGGGAGTTTAACCTTATGTTTAGCTTGCTTGTCCCCCCCAACATTACGGAAGTTCTTGTCATTATTATTAGCATTCTCATTCCTATTCCCACCCTTACGATTATTCTTACTCTTCTTTTTATTCTGTTCGAGCTGCTGGTTACCCTTCTGGTCCGACGATTGTACTGAAAGCACACTCACCATTTAGGCGGGTTGAGATGAAGTTGTGGCTTGTCCCGAAGCAGATTGGTTTATTGACAGTTGACTAACTTGTTTTGCAACCAAATCCGCAAGTTTAGCACTTGCACAACCAACAATGCCATCGGCATGTGGTCCAGGTTTAACTTTGGGGTCGAAACTAGAACGCGGAGCATTGGGAATGATCTCATATAACAAACTAGACTGAGCATAAATCAAGTCCAGTTCATGTGCCCTAAAAATTGCTTGTTCCTCATTTTGCACTCTGGATGTAGAAACATCCTTCGCTATATATGGCAATAACGACTTAAGGAACCATTCGAGGAGGAATTCTAGCGGTATAAAGGCTTTAATTAACCTCTTCCATCTACGCCACTCTTGGATATGATTCGAGATATGTGTGGCCTTATCCTGCTGAAATGTCAACAAGATTTCAGTACCAACATCATAACACACTGGTAGCTAGAATTGGTTAAGAAAATTCATCGCTAGGTCATCGAACAAAGCAAATGCTCCCCTAGGTAGCTCTATATACCATTTCACGGTAAGCCCTGTAAGGGTGCGTTGAAATATTCTCAAATGGATTGAGTCCTGATGTAAGGAATTAGAAGAGCACCATAGGTGAAAAGTAGTAACGTGTTCACTCGGATCCTCTCTCGGTTTTCCCTCAAATTTGGGTATGTCCGAGGGAATCTTAGTAGGGACAGCCAGCCAAGCCGAGTCATGAGATACAGGATCATTCATCAATCTCGACAAGTCGGGAAGATTGAGCATTGCGAGGAAAGGGAGCCTAGGATGATGAGGTTGATGGAACACTCCTTGATAGTTCTGACTCACATAGGTCTGATTACCACCATGGCCTTGGCCATAGTGCCCTCCTCTCATTTGACCCGTATAGGGTGGCATGGAAGCACCATAGTGTGGTGGACCTTAACTATTCGGAGCTACAAAGCTGTAATTTGGAGAGTAATCAGGTTGTTGATGCCCGCCGCCATAAGGTGAAGAACCCTATCCATACTGCGTCCCATAATAAGGTCCACAAATCATCGCATGCAATGTCCCTTGAGACACTCTGTAAGTAGGAATATACACTCTGGAAGTAGGAATGTGACCTCTAGAAGTATGACCATGACCTCCCAAAACAACGGGTGGTGCATGAAGCTGAGACACTACCGGTCTAGTAACCGCAGTACAGATATAACTTGTACCAACGTTCCAGCCTAAAGGACCATGTGAATGAGGTGGAGGGTAAACATTCGAAGAACTAGGGACAGAAAACGAAGGGACCTAAGTAATTATATATTTTTTATTCCCTATAGTCACTCGTCTCGGATCCGGTATCCTAATAGGATCACTAACCCTAGATCTAGGAGGAATATGTGATGTAGCTTCCACCGCCGGGATGGAAGGTGCAATGTGACTAGTGCTCCCAAACCTCTCCGCATGGTAAGGAATGAGAGTGCCCCTAGGCATAGTGTTAGGCTTGAACTCAGATTTGACATGAAATGCCAAATCATGTGTAGGAAAACCGGACATATCATAACTACCATAACTAGTGCTCGTGGGTTCAAAATGAGTCTCGTCATCCTCCGGCATTCCATATTGGTGATGCGTTAATGGGGAATCAACCCTAGAGTAAGTAGGTCTAGCATGAAAAGTACCTATCTTAGAAATCATAGGACCTAACTCAGTCAAGTTGGGTGAAGGATCATAGTTAGGAGTAAACTCCCCATCTTCCACATGAATGGGAGAAGGTGGTTTAGGAATACCTTCAACTTCGTCTCCCATGATGTGTGAATCAATGTGCGAAGCAGTCCACCTGGACTGTCTATTTCTCACTCCCAAAGGAAGAGGAGATGTAGAAGGCGAAAGTACTGCTAAACAACAAGAACGGCGAGGAGCCGCACCCGAATCCACAATGACTCAAAAAAATAAAAGACTCTCTATCTACGCAAACCCTAAGCAAGCTATCATGCACAGAGAAATAACCAATAAAATCTAAAGCCAAATACAAGCAATCAAGGGTAGGATAAGTGAGCTTTCGAATGAAGCAGGTATGTCTCACCTAGGAGAGGCTTGAGACTCCCATACACAACAAGCGGAGGTACATAACCAATTATTGTGGCCCTCAGCTTCAACGCGTAAAGCGATTGTGCTGTCTGACCCCAACCTAGTCGGGACACCTGCAGAATAACCCCTACAAAGTACCCCCTCGATATCCTAAGTAAGGCCATTAAGGTCACCTCAATATAATAAATGCTCAGGTGGACAGTCGCAGGCAGGATTGACCGTATGGGCAGGGTAGCAAAGCCTGAAACTCTCGAAAGAATCCCCAGATATGAATACAATCCTGGAAATATCTCTAGTGCTACTCAGTTATGACAAGGGGTCATCCCAATCAATAACTGCTCGCAATGCCTCGTGCTTAACTCCCTTTTCAGAGGAGGATCCTAAGAAACACTGGTTATACCAAGGATTTCACACACTCACCTGGACAGAGACATACATGTTGTTGTTTAGTGGTCTTGGAGAATTTACTCACAATGAACTATTCCAAGACCCTAAAACCTAATCTTGTTGGTGAACCCTATCAAATAAAATAGTGTAGTTCATTTTAATTAAGCGTTGATTTTTATTGACTTTATTACTCAAAATAGGGATATGGTCGTGCAACTAATGGTGTTATGACACAACATGAAGTAAAATGCACACCTAACAATCAATGCAGATGCATTGTGTCCATGAAAACAGGGTATGCTACTACATGAAATGCACAATTTTATTCAAATGATAAATTCAAGCTTTCCTATATGAAATCGTGACTAATACTCCAAACCAAATCTAGTGCAAGTACTATGCAAAATGCAAAATGCAATGCATGATGATAAGCAAATATTTTTGGATTTTTTGAAATAAAATGAGATATAAAAAGCAAAAGAATGATTCTACAACCCCCAGGCTCTGCAAGCACACTCAAGCAACACTCAAGCAAAGCACTAAGTTAAAAGAAGTCTAATGCACTAATCCCAAAACAAAAAATCAAAAATGCAATGACAAGAACATTCTTAAAAAAAAATTACCCTAAAAAAATGTCTCTAGTTAGAAATAGAGGTGTATACAAACTCTGGCAGTATTAAAGGAGACTCAACAATCATCACAACTCACCCAGCAACCATTCAACTTCCTCTAAAAGGAAAAACTAAGCGCATATGCGACTGTTCACAGTAAACCCCCGTGTATACGTGGAAATGGCAGAGAAAACCGCATGTATACGCGACTGTGAGTTCAAAACTCGCGTACAAGAAGAAAGGTGCATAAAAATCAAGGCAAATAGATAAGCTGAGACTAAATTCACACCAATCATACACTACCAGGAAAACATGCCCCCAGACCCAACATAGAAACAAGAGAGAAAGAGCAATTCAAAGTCATTGAATGCCGATAGAAAACCCCCAAAGGAAAACTACTAGGAACTCCCCAGCGGAGTTGCCAATTCTGTTACAGAGAGAAATTCCTATGGCTTGGGGTACCACAACAGACAACTTGACTCCAGAAATCAATCCTTTCCAATATGCAATAGAAATTAAATATCTAACACTAAAGGATCATACCTCGTACCTTATTCCGAATGGTTGAAGTAGATCCCCGTTGAGCTTTCCAACTTCAGCTTGAATTGATAGATTACTTCCTCAACAACAAGTAAACAATACAAGCATACTATATATATTGGTGTTAGATCTATTCTAGAATATATAATCAACAATGTATAAGCATTTGAAAACATCCATGGATAAAATATTCATTCAAACATACATTATTGGACAGGAAAAGATATTTCTATTAATATAAAATCAGAGATTACAATGGATACAACCTCTGTTGGCACGTCTGCGAATCGGAGAAACTGAATCCCCCACTTGGGCCTCCACCACATCAATCCTCCATCTCTAGATGGAAAGCTCACAAGTAAAAGGCAAGATTGGGAAGAACACAAAAGTGATCCAAGGGACAAAGGGATGGAGACTCAAGCATAAGTTCCAACAACAATGGACTATAGTTTCTTTGCTCTCAATTCTCTCATATGCCTTCAATGTACCATAGAGTTCCCTATATAGCTTTTCAAAGGGGTAATGAAAGGTCGAATCCGAGCGATCTCAAGGCATATGGAAGGCCATGAGTCAAGTGAGTTAGATCCATGTCAAGGAAAACTCTAAAAGGATTTGGATTTTGTACACATCCCGATGTACGTGGTTTTAGTGGTCAAACCCACGTATATACGTGATTAAGGGTTTAAAAGTCACGTATATGAATTTACACATGTTTATAGGGATGATCAAGGAAACATCAAAGGACAAAAAATGGTCCAAGGGGTCTAAGGAGTCTGCAGAGGGACAGGGGAAGGCCATGCAAGTGTGATTCACCTAGAGTGGTAAAATCAGCTATAACAATGGTTTCCCCCAAATGGGTCCTCAAAGCCACTCGCTCGCTCCAAAGAACCTTTATTTAGAAAGGGTATAAGTAGAAGCACCATTGGGACTTGGTAAAGTGGGATATTGTTTATAGAACCAAGAGAATGGAGGATTGGGCCTCCGTGATCCAGCTATCAATAATGAAGTTCGTAGTGCCAAAATATGGTGGAAATGGATCACCAAAAAAAACACTATGTGGGCACGTCTGTGGAAAAAAAAGTACACCGCATATTGGCCTACTCGGAACCTAATCAAGTACTCACAAGATATCAATGGCTCACTTATTTGGAATGCTGCCAACTCTCAAATACCAATCATTCAACAACATTGTTTTTGGGAAACCCATGATGGATCTCTTGCCAACTTCCGGACTAACTCATGGAACCAACTTTCTTCTCTGGAAAACACTTTCAATACATATAACGTACATGATAGCATTTTTCTTCCAAATCATGAAACATTCCACACCTTCTAAGATGCAAACACTATAAAGGATTTCTAGGAATGGGTCACCCATGACCACTGGAATCCACTACATCAGCAGGACTACGCCAAGGCATTATGGGAGGACATCCAACAGCATTGCATTTGCACTAGACATGGTACTAATATTCTACGTTGGGGCTACAAACCCAGAGATATGTACACCATCAAAGAAGCTTACCATCTCATCAACAGTTCACAAGAACAGTCTGATCCCTACTAGATAAAAATTTGGAAAATCAAAACCTGGCCCAAAGTCACGACATTTCTCTGGCTCGTTCTTCATAGGCGCATCCTCACTTGGGATAACCTACTCAAAAGAGGCTTTATTGTGCCCTCCCAATGTTTTCTTTGTAAGGAGCATGGGAAAACTCTAGATCATCTTCTTGATTAATGCACCTTCTCCAATCAGTTATAGGATAGGATTTCCCTCATCTGCAAGAGAACAAACTGACGCCAAGGAAACATCTCTAAAAGCATCAAGAATTGGCATGCTCATCCCTATAAAAACCCAATTCTCAATAGACTCTGGCAGCTTATCCCTATCTTCCTCATATGTAATATTTGGAAGGAGCGCAATAGTAGGATCTTTGAGAATAGAGCTAACCCCACGGAGAAGTTTTGGACACAACTCCAGCAGAATCTCAAGGAGACCGCTATGCTTTCCAGATGGTAGGATAAATATCTTCAAGCCAATCTCCAGGAAAAAGAGATCCTAAACAATTGGTTTACTCATCCTCCAGCTACCCTCATCACCTCCATTCCTCCCCCTCTTCATACCTCCTCTCCCACCACTTGGTCCCCCCCTCCCCGAGGATTCTTTAAACTCAATTTTGATGGGGTTTCCAAAGGAAACCTCGGTATGGTTGGATTTGGAGGGGTTTTTAAATATGACAACAGACATATACTCTATATTTTCCTTGATAAATTAGGGATGTAAAGAAATAACATTATCGAGCTAATGGGGCTTCTTTGGGGCTTAACCATAGCCTTCACTTAGAGACTCTTCGTACTCATAGTTGAGGGCGATTCAAAATTAATCCTAAACATGGCTACCAAAATACAAAATGGATCAATAACCGCCAAGGTCTCCTCCTGTTGGCAACTGGATCATGACCTTCAACAGCTAGCAGCTCTCCTCTCATAGTTGGCTTCCATCACTTTTCAGCATGTTCGTCATGAAGCCAAGTCTCTTGCAGAAAAAATATCCAACATTGGAGTTATTTATTCTACCTTCCTCCAACAAATATATCTGGGAGAAATCTCAAATATAAACTTTAGGAATGAATGCATCCAAATTGCTGCAAAGGATTTCTCCCGGATATGGGTGATAGGAACATCAATGGCCCCCATGGAAAGAATGGAGTGCCTCTTCATGCCACGGGGAATCCTAGTCCACTTGGCCTCAATGACTAGGATCTACATGGCATATAGAAAACCCCCACCCTATGCCACAACGAGACACCACAATAGGTACAAATACACTTGGTCTTGATGGCAGGGCTCTACATGACATAGAGAAAACAGCATCCCAACGTCATGATGATGCCACTCCTGCACATGCATCCTCCTCCTTCCAAACTGGAACCAAGCTTAACCCCCCCCATGGGACATGTCCTTTCGGTAGTTAAATACTAGCATGATGAGGTAAGCACATTAATAGTCAACCATTATGTGCCTTCGGTTCTACATTGGGTGGTTAATTCCTCTACATCCCACCATCCTCCACTGTTGTTTCCTTCTCTACTTTGTCAACCTTTGGTAAGCCTCCTCCTAAAGCCTCTACCAGTACCCACCTCTGCTCCCCCTCCTGCTACTCTTCCACCTTATGTTCCCTGGTTCACTGTGCATAGCATGCCCTCTCGACAATGTAGCGTTCCCAGGAGGGGAAGGGGTCATGGAAGCGCAAACAATTCTAGAGCCACACCATTCAACATTCAGGATAGCTCTGAGGGCTATGACGTCGAAGTGTCAGCCTCCCTATGCACCATGAAAAACAACTGGGAAGGTGATCTCACAAGTTCTCTCTCAGATTCTAATCGCACACCTGTCGTCGAAGGAATTATTGGGTGATTAAAAATTTGTTAACCCACTTTATTTTGCACTTTGTAAACCTCCATGCTACTTCAGAGGTTATTCATGTTGGCTTTGTTGTTCCTAGTCCTTCTACTCCATCAGCTCCTCCTATCCCTTGCCCCCCCCCTCCTCTCTTCCCCTGTCATTCTGGTCCCTTCCTCTGCACTTTCCCCTATGGACATCACCCCCCTTCCTCCCCCACCACCTCATAGGAATTTCATCATTCCTGTGGGGAAAATTGCAAGCGTCGTCCTCCCCAGGAAGACCAAGCCCCTACCGGTCAAGTGAACCAGCTCTGATGCCAAAGATGGCTTGAGCAGCTCTAGTATTAGTGGCAACTACAACAACAAGGACAAATCTAGTGATGATTTATATGAATCTAAATGTCGGGAGGGTAGTTGGTTACCAGTTTTGGGGCGCCAATTATCAAGGAACCCTTCACCAAATTTTAATTTTAGGTTTAATGTTTCGGCTCTTCTTCTTTTGGGAAACTTTGCTAGGCCAATGGCCCTTCAGGGTAGTATTTATCAAGTTCTGCTTGATGGTTTTTTTTAACAATCTTAAACCCGATTATGTATGGATATGTTTTACCTTTAAAAGTGAGGATCATCTTGACAGCTCTAGTCTGCCACTCCCCTTCAGGCGGACTGATTTTTTTTCTTTGTTTTCACTTATCTGCAAGATGGATATGTTGTTTTGTACTTCTATCCTAACATTATTTTCCTTTAATAGAATAGATCTGAACTTACAAAAAAAAAGTATGAACCCTTATTTATGAATGCTCATTATAAATGTGATGTTCTACTTACCTCCAAATAGTATTAGAATGGATTTTTTCTTGATATGGTCAATGTATTTCTTGCACTACATTTGCAACTTATTTCGTTTCCACTCTTATGTGTTGGAAATTGATATAAATTTATTGATTCTTGGTATTAGTTTAGTGTTTGATTTTCACATCATTGTAAGTGAAAAATAATATTTAGGAAGATAGTCTTAAAAGTTGTAGTGCTTTAGGTAGTTTCCTTGCAAATTGCATATGTAGATGATAATACATGTCTAATTTGTAGTATGGAGTGGATATTTGTTGGGTTCTTATACATATTTATATTGTTTATGCATGTGATTTGTATAGTTAAGCACAATTATACATAAACAAATGGCACATAACACATCAACATATTACAAAAAAAATACCCTAAAAACCCCTCTATTGGGGGAAAACCAGCAAAACAATGAGCTTTTCCACTCGTCCATTAAACAACACTCTTGATGAGTGTTAAAAACCATTATTTACTATACCACAACTCACACTTCATTACATACCTCTATTTGCATAGCCAATACATCTTATTTATAGATGCAATACAATCCACTACTCATTAATGACAATCCATAACTTCCTAACAACTTTTAGGTATTTTGTTGCAGTCAACTTAATTTAGTCAACCTTGGACGACCACCCATTGAGATTATGGTCATTCCATGAACTTCCTATCGACCATTCATTTGTCTACAAACAAAGGACTATTCCAGATGGCTAGTTGACCACACTTCTGTTAGATTCTTATCAATTAGACAATATGATCTTAAGATATTATCTAAGAGAATAACATGCATAGAAATCAATCACAAGAGACAATAGACACAAATATTTATCCTCGAGGAAACCATAAAGGAAAAACCCCGCAACTTCCTTAGAGATAGAATGAGCACTAATGGAAGCAGTAAAACCCAAAGACAAAAAGATTATCTCCAACAATTGTTCTCTCTCTCACTTCTGTGAGCTCCTCTTCTCTCACCTACACGCTATAGCTGGGTGAGTGTGTATGTCAAATGCGTTGGGTATATGTTATACTCTTTGCATGTGCATATGGAGGGGAGGTGCGCATGTCAGCGCAGCGGCTCGGCGATCCCATATTTTTTTAGCTATTTATAGATTTTATGGCTATTTATAGTTGTTTGTGGCTATTTTTAGAATTTGTCTAAAAATATGTAACTTAATTAATCCCCATTAAGGGATTGGAGTCTTTTTCTAATCCGGGTTAATGGATTAGGGTATTTGGATGTTGCGGAATACCTATATTTTGTATTTTGAGGATTCATAATGTAATGAAGAGAATATAGGAGCTGTGGCTCAAAGGTTTTCTGGTTTTTTTTGGTTAAGGGTTTCTAGGGTAAATATTTGTGTTTATGTGTGATTGATGTGTTGTGATCTCTATTTTGCTTAAAAGAATCTATATGCTTTGCTTCTCTGCACAGGTTTAAAACTTACAAAATAGAGAGGCTCGCTCTCTATTTATATTAGTTTCCAACTTGACAATTACTTACTAGGGCCAACTTCTCTAGGAGAGTTTAATAACCCTAGTACCCCACAACTGTGGGGACTTTACCCCCCAATCAAAAAGGAGGGTTAACCTCTATGACTTTACATGACTTTATTACATTAATTATTCTTCCGATAGGAACATGGGGGACCAATGAAATACAATATATGAAATATACAAGTGAATACATTCTGAAGTTACAAATACATCAACACTCCCTCTTAACTAGGAAGGTATTCTCTTGACACAATTCATCAGCATAAGTCTTCATCACTGGATCATTCATCAAATTTGGATCATCATTGGGTCATCATCACTTGATCATCATCACTAGATCATCATGATATCATCATCACTAGATCATCATCACTGGATCATCATCAAAGTTGGATCATCATCAAAGCTGGATCATCATCATCACTACTTCTACTATCTCTATCAAATGGTGCTATCTCTCAATTCTTCTCATCACAGGAAGTTCTACAGAGCCAGCCCTTTTTCATGTTGGTTGTAGGCCTAGCCTCCATGTAGGTCTTCATCAATGGATCCAACCCTTTTTCATGTTGGATGTAACTTCACAGAGCCATTCCTTTTCATACTAGATGTACCTCTACAAAGCCAGTCCTTTTTCATACTTGATGTAGGCCTCTACAGAGCCAACCCTTTTTCATACTGGATGTACCTCTACAGAGCCGGTCCTTTTGTATACTAGATGTATGCCTCTACAATGCCAGCCCTTTTTGATGTTGTATGTACCTCTACAGAGTTAGCCCTTTTTCATACTAGATGTAGGCCTCTACAGAGCCAGCCCTTTTTCATGCTGGATGTACCTCTACAGAGCCAGTCCTTTTTCATACTAGATGTAGGCCACTATGAAGACAACCCTTTTTCATGCTAGATTTACCTCTACAGAGCCATCCCTTTTTCATGTTGGATGTAGGACACTACAGAGCCAACCCTTTTTCATGCTGTATGTACTTCTACAGAGCCAACCCTTTTTCATGTTGGATGTAGGCCACTACAAAGCCATCCCTTTTTCATGCTAGATGTACCTCTACAGAGCCATCCCATTTTCATACTGGATGTAGGCCACTACAGAGCCATCCCTTTTTCATGCTGGATGTACCTCTACAGAGCCAATCCTTTTTCATGCTGGATGTAGGTCTTTGCACTTATATCTGACCATGGGAGGAACCAATCCTACCACCATGTCAGAATGGCACAACACTTACATATGACCATGGGAGGAACCAATCATACCACCATGATAGAAAGGCACATAACTTACATCTGACCATGGGAGGAACCAATCCTACCACCATGTCAGAAAGGCACAGAACTTACATATGACCATGGGAGGAACCAATCCTACCACCATGTCAGAAAGGCTCATGGACTCATCATTTCCCCTTGGAAGGAACCTCGATCTGGAGAACACCAATCTTCTCCCTGAAGTACTCAAAATTCACTCTAGCTAATATCTTGGTCAACACATCAGCTATATGTTCGTCCGTCGCAACATATTGGAGCTCTACTGCTCCTCTCTACACCATATCCCTAATATGCTAATATTTGATCTCGATATGCTTCGACTTGTCATGGAACATTGGGTTCTCCAACAACTTCACACAACTCTGGGTGTCACAATATATACAAGTAGCATCCAACTGGAGATCAAACAAATCAGATAGTAGCTTCCTCAGCCACACTGCCTCACAACTAGTCAAACAACCTGCGACATACTCTGCTTTGGCTATACCCAGTGCCACGCAGGACTGCTTCCTACTAAACCAAGAGATCACACCTGATCCCATAACTAAAGCAACACCCCAAAGTGCTCTTCCTATCAATGGCACTTCCTACCCAATCCAAATCCACATAAACTTTCAGGTTAATATTGTAATTCACCTTTGTTATCACTCTAGGAAACTCCTCTAGGTTGTAGCTCAAGGATGCTTAGTAACTTAAAATGTTTTAATGGTTTTTTGATATGGATCAAGTCAGTTGACCTATATAACCTTTCCACTCTCAAGGCATGCATAAAACTCACTCATTTACAAGGCTTTTAGTTGCAATTGCTCAGAAGTTCGGCAATGAGGTGCAGGGATGGAGAAATCATCAGGCTGGCAGACTTACATACAAAACACATGCATATAAATGGATAAATCCTTATGAGGATGGTATGTATAAATCAAATAGCACTAATAAACCAATATAATGACAGCTATCAGCTTTTTAATCAATCTGAAAATGACCTAAATACACATTCAGGCATAAATACAGTAAAGAAAGAGATGATGGCTGAACAGATCACAACAAAAGATCTTATATCATGAATAAGTAAAATGAGATGCTTGAAAGCATTATTGGCTCATAAATCCCCAAATTTGAACCCTTATTATAAAATCGGTCTCACACTTTATATCCTTCTACAAAAAATGATAGATCTTGAAACTTCGATCTGTTTTCACAAGAAATACTCAGAAGTGATTGTTTTTTTCAGATTTACGGTTTAAAACCCTAGCTAACTATTTGTCCATCTATTTCAAAGATCTAGTTCACTGAGAAAATACTAAATAACTACAGTAGTCGCTAATAATCACCACTGCTGGTTCAGTGTAAAATTTCCGCCAAAGCTACTGTTTCGGTGGTTAACTGAAGTGACCTTTCTTGTTTAATTCGCTAGAATTTTCTACCTTGTCTCTGCGGTCACTGATTGAAAGCTATGACCTCTAACCCATCGGCACGCCAAGCCTCAATGCTACCATAGTGTCAGCGCCTCAAATGACTAACGTCGTGGTGGTTTATGCATCAGAACCTCTTATCTAAACGTCGGCGCAGTGTCGGAGCTTTAAACCACTAGCTTCATGATCGAAAATCGAAAGATCTATCCACTATCCCATCGGCGCCTTAGACTGGAATGCTGCCATTGTTTCGAAGGTAAAATGAACTAATTTTATCGCTGTCGGAAGTCATTTGACGAAGGAATCAGGGCATTAGTCCTCTATGTCGTCGATGGACAGTCTTGTTATTCGCCGATGTGCATTATCTCTTTTGTTTTATTTTTCAAAACTTTATATTTTTAACTATCATCGATTTTGCTTTATTGCTATCAGAATGATTTTGTCATTGATCGGAGGCCTTGTTTGTTGCCTTACCGACACTGCAGAGATGCTTAGTTTTAAACTCGTCAATCCATAGTCCTTAGTTCTTCCGATCATCGATGATTTTCTATTGTCACGGAACCTGTAGTCAGTCTGTCTCCTACCGTTGCGGCTCCTTAGTGAACTATCTTGCCGATGGTTAGTGTTTTCAATTTCAGACACTTTATTAAGTAGTGGTTCCGATTTCCAATATGTGACTTCAGTGGCATTTAGTGCTTTATATCGCTGACATTACGGAAACTTTCAGCTTTGCCTCATCGATGTGTAGTCCTTAGAACCTCCGATCGCCGAATTTTTCATCTGATCGCGGAAGCCGTAGTCCGTATGTCTGTCGGTGGCTAATGAGATGTTCTGATCCTCGCCCAAGCCACCGAAAGCTACAAGTTGGGAAATTTTCATAAAAAATAGAGGCTTTAGAACTGTCAGTGATATTCATATCCCTCATTATGCGAATTAAATTCTTCATACTATCGAAATAAATTATTTTGGGAGATAACATATGGCTCCTACTTGGGGATGGGAACCTCCCAGTGAGGTCCCAAGAACCCTAGACCAAAATGCCTTTCCCTAAAAGCAACTAAGTAACTTAACACAATCCTTTATTGTTCCATTGGGCATGGAATTTATTCTGAAAGCAAAACAACCTACTATCTACTAATTTACAATCATAAGGTCTCAGAGCCTCAAATAAAATAGAGCTTCAAGAACCGCCCATTTACTGGGCCATCAAATACCTCTTCACCTTCCAGAATATGCAATTTGAAGGTGCTATTCTTATGTACCTGGGCTATCACAAAAGGGCCAATCCACAAAGAGTCAAATTTTCCATGTTTCCCCTTGTCCTGTCTGACAACATCCCACTTGAGGACCCAATATCCAACCTGGAAGTTGTCTGCCTTTGCTCTTTTGTCAAACATTCCCTTTATCCTCTGTTGATGAGATTCTGATTTTCCTACAACTTGTTCCCCTATTTGTTGTAATTCTACCAAATCCATCATCCTTCTTACCATATCACTTGGTTCATCCTCCTCTTCCTGAAAGAAATTTTCCACTGGAAGGATGAGTTGGATAGGAAAGATGGCCTCAATGCCATAAACTAGTTTGAATGGAGAATTCCCTGTGGATCTTTTGTATGTTACCTTATCATCCCATAAAGCAAACTTAAGCTTTGAATCCCAGCTTTTCTGATTTGTCTCTAGCAGTTTCCTGATGATTCTGACTAAGCTTTTGTTGGATGACTCAGCCAGGCCATTTCCTTGTGGGTAATAGGATGTGGAGTGCACCAGTTGAATACCCATTGATTCACACATTTTAACTAATGCCCCAGCCTTAAAAGCTGGTGCATTATCAATTACTAACCTTACTGGGCAACCAAACCTGCTGAAGATTTCTCATATAAAAATCTCATGATGACTTGATGAGTGACATTTCTGGTGGGTACTGCTTCTATCCATTTAGTAAAGTAGTCAATGGCTACTAAGATCCATTTATGCTGTCCACTGGGAGATGGATTTATTTCACCTATGAAATCCAGACCCCATTGCTAGAAAGGCCCATTCACTGTAACAGGACTAAGGGGAAAGGATTTGAGCTGCTGCTTCCCTATAAATATTTGACATTGGTCACAGGCCCTTACAAAAGTGCATACATCAGCAAAGAGGACTGGCCAATAGTATCCTGTTCTTAAGATCTTGTAGGCTGTGGTTTTCCAGTAGTGGTGGCCTCCACATGTACTGGAATGAAAGTGATGCATGACCTGCTCTACTTCCTCTTTATCTAGACACCTTAACAAAATTCCAGACTGATCCTTCCAATACAGCAGTTTGTCAATTATGCAAAACTTAATAGATTTCAACTTAAGAGCTCGTGCTTGGTTAGGAGTGAGATTAGGAGAAACTTATAATTTTTTCAAAAATTGAATGATACCTGAGTACCACTCACATGAATATATGTTCTCAACTACTGATGGACTCTTATTATGATCTTGATTTACTTATGTTTCAGCTGCTACCATAGTCTGCACCTTTGTTGATCTGACACATGTGAAATTTATTCCCATCAATTCACAGTTTTCTTTGGCCATGAGTTTGGCCAGACCTAATCCCCTTACCAGCTTGGTGGGTTTCACCTCTACATCAAACTCAATGAGTTTGGCAATCCACTTAGCTCTCTTACCATCAATGTCAGGCTGAGTCAAAACATCCTTCACAGCAGCTGAAGGGACATATGCAATGACCTTTCCATGGAGACTGTAGATTCTGAAAGTCTTCAAAGATTTTATGAGAGCATAAGCCCGCTTCTCAATTGGGTCATACTTTAGCTCAGCATCTCTCAGGGTTCTGCTGAAAAAAGCAATTGGATGATCAAGACCTTCATCATTCTTTTGTAATAGTACAGTTGCCACTGTTTCATAAGATGCAAAAGAAAAAATGTAAAAACCCTTGGTGTAGTCGGGACTAATCAGAGTTAGGGCCCCCATGATGGCTTTCTTAATGTCTTCAAAAGAATTTATTTCCTGTTCAGTACACTTTATTTCTGCATCCATTTTTAGCATGACTGTTATGTGCTTTACGAGCTCAGAGAAATTAGGAATGAATCTCCTAACAAAGTTTATCTTGCCTAAAAAGGACTGAATGTCTCTTTTTGACCTTGGTATTGACAGCTGCTGAATTGCTTCCACCCTTACTGGATCGATCTTTACACCTTCAGCTGAGACTATGTGGCCTAGGAGCTTTCCTTCATTGAGCACAAACTGGGACTTCTTGGGGTTCAGTGATATTCCATACCTTCTGCACTTCAGAAATACCTTCCTTAAATGCTGCAAGTGGTCATAATGGCTATGAGAGTAAACTGTTAAGTCATCCAAATATATCAGCACAAATTTATCTTTTAGCCCTACAAAATCTAGGTCCATGGCTCTCTGAAAAGTAGCCCCGGAATTCATTAGCCCAAATGGAATTTTAGCATACATGAAGGTGCCCTAGGGGGTGGTAAAGGCAGTCTTCTCTTGGTCATCAAGGTGCACAGCAACTTGGTTGTATCCAGAGAAGCCATCAAGGAAGGACATAACTCTAGCCCCCGATACTTTCTGCAATAGGTGTTCCATCTTGGGAAGTGAATAGTTGTCCTTCTTGGAACACTTGTTCAGGTTTCTAAAATCCACACACAACATGATTTCTCCATTTTTCTTTATTACCACTACCAGGTTTGCAATCCACTTGGAATATCTGAGGGGAACTATGATCTTGGCTTTAAGGAGCTTGTGGATCTCTTTTTCAATCACTGGTAATAGGAGAGGGCTGATGGGTCTTAGCTTCTATTTGAAAGGAATGGTGTCCTTCTCCAAAGGGATTCTGTGCTGGATGATATTGGTTCGTAAATTTTTAGGTCACTATACTCCCAAGAAAAAACATCAGTAAACTCTTTTATCAAGCTGCAAAATTTAGACTTCTGATCAGCATTCAACCCCGTGGAAAGATTTATCAGTTTAGGACGGCTTTGGATGCCTATGTTTTGCTCTTGGATAGCAGGGTCTAGCTCCTTTTTGGCAGGCTTGAGAGGGATGTCATTGTGATCAAACAATTCTTCTAGGGTACTTATAGACCTCAGGGTATGTAGTTGCTGGGAAATTGGACAATATTTTCTCAACCACTTTATCTTTTAACTTAAGTTATTTGGAATCCTCCATGTTAAGGTTTTCCTGGTCTATGTGTATGTCAGAGAATTCATCTACTAACTGAAGGAATTTACTAAGCTCCTCATCATTCTCAAACACCCTCCAAAATTTTACATTGTCTGGCAGAGAGGATCTGTACTTGACTTGAACATCATAGCTAAGCTTAGGGGGTAAAGGAGGAACAAACAGACTTGCAGAGATGTCTAGGGAGTCAGCTAGGTGATTCAAAGCCCTAGGAATATATGATAGTTCAAAAAACATAAAGGAGTCTCTGATTTTCCATACCTCATCCCTGTAGGCCTTCAATCTGATATTTTTTGTCTGGAAAGTGTTGTTGACCTACTGTATGATGAGGTCTGCATCTCCAAAAATATTCATGCACATGATCCCCATATCCTTGGAAGATTTAAGTCCTAGCAGCAAGGCTTCATATTCTGCTATGTATTTCATGGTTTTGAAATCAAGCTTATAAGACAGGTGAATGTTTTCCTTAGATAGGGAGATCAATACTACACCCACACTTGTTGAGCTTTGAGCGCTAGCCCCATCAAAATACATGGTCTAGATTGTTGTTGTTGCTTCTTCGGGCTACTGAAGGGTGGGCTTAGTGAGCTGAACTAATGTATGTTTATTATCATCTATCTGCAAAATGCAAGACCCAAAATCAGTCTCCACCGTGTAGATGGGGTGATTCACTGAGTGGCTCTCCTTGCTTATAATGTATGCTAGCTGATTTTCCCTGTACAACCTCTTAGTCTCCCCTCCAAACATGGGAATGGTGGCATATGTGAGATCCATCTGAAGGGTGCCACCTAGTATTTTTCTCCATGACCGAGACGGCAAGAGGCCAAATTTTGGTGGAATATCGGCCAATACAATGTCCATCATTACGCTTTTCAAAGGTAGTTGCGTTAAGTTTACAGCAAGGTATTTGATGAGGCCCAAGAACTTGACCTTCCTGGAGTCAAAGGAGAATAAATCATGGTAGGTCTTGGTGATGCTGAGGCCAATCTCATCCATCACATCCTTTGGCATTAGGTTATGAGAGGATCCTGAATCCAGTAGATAGTTATGGAGGATTTTATCATGGATGTTCAAGGATATATACAATGGTGGGTAGGAGTCCATTAGGTATTCAATCATGGGGCCCAAGGTTACAACAAGCTTTTCATCTTGCAGGTTCACAAATTCAGTGTCAATGTGCACCTTGGGCTGAAGGGAATTCAGAATGGAGGTTTCGAATGCATCATTCTTCATTATCTCAATTAAAGGGAAAGGGATTTTCAATTTTTGAATTTCAGACTCGAGGTTGAAGGAATAATGCAACCTATCTAGAAACCTTACTTCATGAGCTGTAGGTTTGAGTTGGACTTGATCAAGTGTGGCTGAAGGTGTTGGTTTATGCAATTCTTTAGATAGGACAGCCACTTTCTTTGGTAAAACAACAACCTTTCTACCTGGTGCAGCAGGCTGCTTGATAGGTACAACATTCTTCTTGAGGGGAGCAACCAGCCTAGACCTCAATTTGTAACCTCCCTAACCATCAGCCTGATAGACAGCCTCTTCAGTGATCTGCTCATCAATCAGGGCTTCCTCATATTCTTCCTGTGTCAGAAAAGAATAGTCCACCTCATCCTCCATGCAGTGGATATTGTCTTCAGCTTCCCCTTCTTCTTCGATGAATTCTAGCTCTTCTTCTAATACAGCATTTTGAAATGGATCTCTTATCCTCTGGTCTTCCCCTTGATTTCTCTCCCTTCTGAGAATCTGACCTAGGGGATTTCCTCTTCTATAAGGAACAAAATTTGGGTTTCGAGGAGCAAAGTCACTTGGCCCTTTACCCCTCGTCGGTAGATTTCCTTGGTCCTTCAATTTAGACATTTCAGCAGTCAGGTTATCTAACAGTTTGGTCATTTTTTCAATCTTGTTCTCTGATGCCGAAGCCCCACTATAGTCTGTTGGATGCTTTTTCCTGTCTATCTTCCCTTTGACCTTCTGAGATTCCAGAATGTTTGACTCTACTTCTATGGCAGCATTCTGCATGAGTGATAAGGAATTATACCTCCTTTCTCTGAGAAGTAAGCAGAAGTCAGAGTCAAAGGAATTTGCATAAGTTATCCTAGCTGAGGTATCAGTGGGATTAATTTCGGTAGGGATCTTGCTGTACATATTGTTGAATCTCTTGGTAAAGTTGGAGATAGACTCCCCATTTTCTCTTTTTAGGTTGCTGAATTCTGTGATATAGTAGAGGTGGTCCCTCCTTTCTCCCTAATGCTTTAGGAAAATGTCATCTAGGGCCTCTATGCCTGCCACTGATCCGGTAGGCAGTTCCTTAAACCACTTCCTAGCCTAGCCATCTAGGCTTTGCACAAAAACCCTAGTCCATACATCTTCTTGTTCTATGTTAATAATTTCAGCATAACTATAAAAATCATCTAGATGTTCTTCAGCAGTGAAATCCCCTTCCCCTATAAACTTAGGCATATACTTGAGATAATGCCCAGTAGGCATGGCTGTGAGAATATTTGGAAAAATTAAGGGCACGTCCCTAGCTACCAGGATCCTTTCCATCTTGGTCAATTGAGGGGCAGCCATATTGGAAATGGGTATCGATAGGGTTGTGGAAGGTAGCACTGATGAAGATACTTGCTGAGAAGGTGGTGGTATACTTATCCCAGTGGAGTCACTAGGGATTGGATCTTCACAAGCAGTAGTGCTTGAAGATGCCCAACCCCTAGATTTTTCTGATGTATCTAAAAATTCCTGGGAATTAAGAGTTTCAGCAGAAGAAATAATAGCAGAAATATTTCTTGAAATACCTTATGTAGCTTTTTGTGCAGCACTACTAGTCTGTCTTAGTAAAGCCCTAGCTTTCCTCAAAATTTCTTCTGGATCTGAAACAGGTGTTGTTGGTAGCCCCTTTGGGTTTGCTCTGGTACTTGGTCTTCTTGAAGCCACCTTATGTCAATGGAGTCACTAGATAGATGAATACAACCATAATAATGTCCAAGCTTTGTCTATCATCAAAGCATGGATCTATGTCGTCTCCCGGGGAAGCTAAGCTTCAATCTCCTCTCCCCGGCAATGGCACCAATTCGTTATCACTTCAGGAAACTCCTCTAGGTTTTAGCTCGAGGATGCCTGGTAATTTACTATTTTTTTAGGGTTTTCTGATATGGATCAAGTCAGTTGACCTATATAACCTTTCCACTCTCAAGGCATGCATAAAACTCACTCGTTTACAAGGCTTTTAGTTGCGATTGCTCAAAATTTCGACAATAAGGTGCAGGGATGGAGAACTCACCAGGCTGGCAGACTTACATACAAAACACATGCATATAAATGGATAAATCCTGATGAGGATCATATTTATAAATAAAATGGCACTAATAAACCAATAGGATGATAGCTATCATCTTTTTAATCAATCTAAAAATGACCTAAATACACATTCAGGCATAAATACAGTAAAGAAAGAGATGATGGCCGAACAGATCACAACAAGAGAGATTATATCATGAATAATTAAAATGAGAAGCTTGAAAGCATTATTGGCTCATAAATCCCTGAAGTTGAACCCTTATTATAAAATAAGTCTCAGGCATTATAGCCTTCTACAAAAAATGACAGATCTTGAAACTTCGATCTGTTTTCATAAGAAATACTCAGAAGTGATAGTTTTTCAGATTTAGGGTTTAAAACCCTAGATAACTATTTTTCTATCTATTTCGAAGATCTAGTTCACTGAGAAAATACTAAATAATTGCAGGAGTCGCTGATAATCACCACTACTAGTTCAGTGTAAAATTGCCGCCAAAGCTAGTGTTTCAGCGGTTAACTGAAGTGACCTTTCTTGTTTAATCCGCTAGAATTTTCTACCTTGTCACCGTGGTCGTCGATCAGAAGCTCTGACCTCTAACCCGTCAGCACCCCAGTCCTCAATGATACCATAGTGTCGGTGCCTCAAATGACTAACGTTGTGACATTTTATTCATCAGAACCTCTTATCTAAACGTCGCCGCGGTGTCGAAGCTTTAAACCACTAGCTTCACAATTGAAAATCGGAAGCTCTAGCCACTATGCCATTGGCGCCTTAGACCGAAACGTTGCCATTGTTTCAGAGGTAAAACAAACTAATTTTATCGCTGTCGAAAGTCGTTTGACGAAGGAATTGGGACATTAGTCCTCTACGCCGTCAACGGACAATCTTGTTATTCGCTGACGCGCATTATCTCTTTTGTTTTATTTTTTCAAAACTTTATATTTTTAACTGTCGATGATTTTTCTTTATTGCTATCAAAATAATTTTTTTCATTGATCGGAGGCCTTGTCCATTGCCTCACCGACACTGCAGAGATGCTTAGTTTTAAACTCGTCGATCTGTAGTCCTTTGTTCTTCTTATCGTTGATGATTTTCTATTGTGGCGGAACCCATAGTCAGTCTATCTCTCTCCGTTGCAGCTCCTTAGTGAACTATCTTGCTGATGGTTAGTCTTTTCAAGTTTCGACACTGTAGTGGTTCTGATTTCCAATACGTAACTTCGGTGTAATTTATTGCTTTATATCGCCAACATTGCAGAAACTTTCAGCTTTCCCTCACCAATACGTAGTCCTTAGAACCTCCAATCACCGAAGTTTTCATCTAATTGCAGAAGTCGTAGTTCGTATGTTTGTTGGTGGCTAATGAGATGTTCTGATCCTTGCCCAAGCCACCGAAAGCTACAACTTGTGAAATTTTCATAAAAAACAGAGGCTTTCAAACTGTCAGTGATATTCATATCCCTCATTGTGCGAATTAAATTCTTCATGCTATCGAAATAAATTATTTTGGGAGATAACAGCCTCATACTTGACCCCATATTCAACTGTACCCTTCAGGTACCTCAGAATATGATTTGCAACAATCAGGTGAACATGTCTTGGATTTGTCAGGAACTAGATCAATGTGTTCAAAGCAAAGCAAATATCTGGTCTTGTGTTTTCCAGGTACATCAAGGACCCAATCATCTGATGATACATCATAGCATCAACTGAATCTGATGAAGCATCATTCAATAGCTTCAAGTTTGATGCCATAGGTGTTGGCATGGCCTTGCAGTCCATCATCCCGAACCTCTTCAAGATCTCTACTGCATACTTCTCTTGTCCCAGGGAGATTCCATCTACACTCTGCCACACCTCCATGCCTAGAAAGTAGTGCATCATACCCAATTATTTCATTTCAAACTTGGCAGCAAGATTCCTCTTTGTGTCAGCAATCAACCCATCCTCACCTGTTACAAACATATCATCTACATATAGTAGGAGTATCATTGGGTTCCCTTCTTCAACCTTGTAGTAAAGGTTGGAATCTGCTTTACTCTTGGTAAATCCCAAACTAGTTAGGAAGTTGTCAATTCTGTCATACCATGTCCTGGGTGTCTATTTCAAACCATATAGGGCTTTCTTCAATTTACACACATGAGTTTCCCTATCATGTGTCTCAAAACCGAGTGGCTGCTCCACATACACTTCCTCTTCCACTACACCATTCAAAAAAGCAGTCTTAGCATCCATCTGGTGTATCTTCCATTTCATTACTGCAACCAGAGCAAGTACTAATCTAATGGAAGTGTATCTGGCTACAGGTGCAAAAGTTTCTTCATAATCTATTCCTTCTTTATGGCAGAATCCACAAGCCACAAATATTTCTTTATATTTCTCTATGCTGCCATCTACAGCATGCTTGATCTTGTAGATCCATTTGGAAGTCACAACAGACTTTCCCTCTAGTCTTGGGACAACATCCCAAACATCATTCTTCATGATCGACTGGTACTCCTCGATCATAGCATCCTTCCATTCTTTCTTTTATGTCGCTTCTTCATAGTTGGAAGGTTCATTATCAATGATGTCACATAATAGGGATACATAACCGAAGTAGGACCTACTTCTTTTTCTTTCTTAGTGCATTTCTTCTGGAGCCCCATATCTTTATGCACTTTGGATAGCCTCTCGTACCCATGTAGGTTTCCTATTGTGAGTATTCTTCTCCTTTGGTGGATCTATAGGTTCTTGGAGTTCTTCTATTTCTTGATCTTCTTCTTAAGTTGCATTGTTCATAGTTGTATCTTGAATCCTGGGTTCTTTTACTTCTTCAGGGTCTCCAACAGGTTTCTTTCTTGATTTGGTGTAAGCTTATTCTTCATCAAATGTTACGTCTCTACCGATGTTGATTTTCTTGAATCCTGGGAAGTATATTCTATAATCCTTTGAGCTTTCACTATATCCCATGAATATACCCTTCTTTCCTGAAAGATCTAATTTTGTCCTCTTTTCTTTCAGATGTGTATGTACACAAGACAGCCAAATATTTTGAGATGAATGACTTATGGTTTCTTGTTGTAGAAGACTTCTTTAGGTGTCTTGTTCTCAAGTACTATATGTGTAGTACAGTTTTGTACATACACAGTTGTCCTAGCAGCTTCTTCCCATAAATACATGGGAAGATCTTGATCATGAAGCATTGCCCTTGCAGCTTCCATAATCATTATATTCTTTCTTTCTGCAACCCCATTTTGTTGTGGATTAGATGGAGTGGTAAACTCCCTATTAATCCCTGAATCTCTGCATAATTATTTGAATTCATTTGATGTGAATTCTCCGCCATTGTCTGATCGAAAGGTCTTGATTTTCTTCTCTGTATTGTTCTCGATAAAGGATTTGAATTCTTTGAACTTAATGAATAATTCATCTTTGTTTTTCAAGAAGTATAATCCATGTCTTCCTAAAAAATTCATCAATGAAATAAACATAGTATACATACCCACTCAATTAACTGGATGACATCAGACCGAATACATCAAAGTGGATGATTTCCAAGATTCCTTTTTCCTTGCTCTCGATGCTTGGAAATGTCTTCTTTGTGTTCTTTCCTTTTGCACATCCTTTGCAAACACCTTCATGTTTCTCTTGTATTTTTGGAAGACCTTCAATAGCTTTGCTTGCAAGTGGTAGTACTCTATAGTGCACATGTGCAAGCCTTCTATGCCAAAGTTCATTTGGCTCTACCGAGTCATGAACCAAGGCTTGTTCTAGTTGGCCATTTAGCTTGTATAATCCTCCCTCTTGCTCTCCAATCACAATTGCATCATCTATAGTCTTTCCCTTTGGCCACATAAGGACTTGGCCATCTATAAATGCAACCCTCATGCCTTTTGCATCTAATGCAAAGATGGAGAGGAGGTTCTTCTTTAGTCCTGGTACAAACAAGACATCCTGCATCTTCGTAGACTTTCTCGAGTCTAGATTATAGGAATATTCACCACTACCTTTTATGGGATATTGGTAGTCATCCCCAAGTTTCACCTTATGGGGTTACCCATATTCTGGTAGTTTTACAAAGGATTCTTTGAATCACGTCATATGCTTGGAAGCCCACTATCTATGAGCATATCATTGCTTCCATGTGTGACGGTTCCCATGAGAGCAGAAATCAAAACATATTCTTCATCACTAGAAGAGTCTTCTTCTTTGACTCTCTTTCTTAGAGGTTCATCATCCTCTACAGTGTCAGCATGATGTCTTGTTTTTTAGCTCTTCTTCTTTTGAGGGCCACCTTTGTTTCTGGGACATAATCTGGAGATGTGTCCTTTCTCATCACATGTATAGCATCAGATACTAGATAGATCTCTTCTAGGGTTATTCTGATGTGAGTGCTTACCTCTGTGATGATGATGGTCTCTTCTGTTTTTCTTGGTATGTACTGTGAGAGATTTATCTTCATTTCCCATCTTTTCTTCTCAAGCTACTATTCGAGCTTCTTCTTCTTGTGAGCATTCCTCCCACAGCCTACTGAAGGTGATTATCTTTCTTCTAGCACAAATACCTTGAATGAAGCAGTCCCATGACCTAGGGAGAACATTCAAGGTGGTCATCAAAATTTCTGCATTCTCTACTTCTTCATCTACTGCTTCAAGTTGTTCTTTGATCTGGGAGACCCTTGTAAATTATGATTGTACTATCTCTGCATTATGGATCTTCACATTCTTCAGTTGATTTCTCAAGGTCATCTTCTAGTTTATGTTTTTCCCTTCAAACAGCTTGGTCAAGGAATCAAACATCTCTTTAGGTGTCTTTAGGGAGGACACCTGTGGTATGAGATGATCCTTGATTGAATCAACAATAATCCTCTTGGCCTTTACCAAGTTCTTCTTGTGTAAGTCCTTAGCCTCATCTCCCTCTGGAACTAGAACCTCTCCACTGATGTAGGATTCCAATTCATTTTCTTCAAGAACTAGTGAGATCCTATACTTTCATGCTCGAAAGTTATCAGCTCCTGTTGGTCGGCTGGGCAGACTCGGGTTTACTATAATGAACCAACAACACCCCTAGCTCACTGGCCCTTTCAGCGACAGACCGCGGAGTGGCCTGAAGTCTCACCCGAAGTGATCCTAATGGGTTGGCCAAAGACTCAAGTGTCTCGACCAGGTTCTGTATGCCATCCTGTGTGCGTCTCGCAGCTCTCCTTAGCCTGTGAGATGTCTCTCTCTTCTCTGCGATGCGCAGTTTCCTCTTACCCGCGATGACTCTAAGCCTTATCACATCGCCGCATCCTAGGAAACACGTAACTTTCTCCTACGCTTGATCCTTAACCGTAGCGCACCACAGCTCCTCTGATGGTGCGATATCGCCTCCCTGCGATATCCTACCGCTGCGGCTCAGCGTACCTAGCGTACTGGTGTTCAACTTACGGGACTCAACGTACAAGGCTGTTTTACACTGCGACTCTTAACTGTCTCAAGTGAAACTTATACAACTCTTATACAGAATGCTTAAATACTTCAACTTGCATTTATCCTTCTATAATGCTGTAAACCGAATAACACATACATACATTTACTGTAAGCAAAGTTCATGTAATGAATGACAGATATAACAAGCAAATACAATCATAGGAATCAATCACATAACACTCTGATTTTACATGGTTCACTTTCAGGATAGAAGCTATGTCCACAGAACTGTGTTTCTATATTATAACTTGAGAGAGGTACATAGTTCTGCAACACCGCATATGCAGCTAGAGATCTTCTGGGTAACTCCGCACACAGCCTGGAGCCCTTCTCTCCTAGATCTCTTCTCTATATTTCCTTCTTACATTATACTCTCACTCTCTCTCTCTCTCTATCTCTCTCTCTCTCTCTCTCTGTGTCAATCCCTGTGGATTGTTACAATACAAAATAACAGTGAGCTAACAGACTACGGATAATCTGACTAGCTAGATGGCTTAAAATGCCCAAAATGCCAACCTTTTACAATAAAAAATACATCCCTTTATAGGTGACCCGAAGGTCTCGCCATTACAACACTGTGGGCCTATCCCAACAGTAACCCAAAACCCTAACTAGTGACAATCGGCACATCTGTACTTGGGGTAGCCGCTTTCCGTCACACCACTGCTCTCTCCAGTCTTCCATGCTTCCCGACGCTGACCATGGGTACTATGCACCGCTTCCCTTCTTCTGTCCTTCATCTTCAATACCTCGACCTCGTCACTCCTTTTCCTTTATGAGGGTAGCTGAGCCCTCTTGTCTTCGCCACTGCCTTCAATGCAGTGGTTGAGCTCTCTCTTCTCGGTCACTCAGGTACCGTCATCTCCTTTGACTTCTCTATTCCAACAGTCATGGTTTCCAGCTCTGCTCTACAGCTAGAAACATGCTATGGTGTCGTAGCTTTACCTTATCTCTTCGTCTTCGCCAAAATGGCAGCTTTTCCTGTAGCTGCGGGACTCTGCTCCAACAGTCCCCTAACACTTACTTGTGGCTCGTCCTCGAGCCACTACCAACAGGCTTCTCCTGCTGTAGCTTCTCCTTGGCTTCCTGCGAAGTGCGCTGAAGCTTGTCTCGAAGTCCTGCGACTTCGTTCTCCATAGCTGCGACACGCTCTTGTGCCGAGTCGAGCATAGATTTACTAATACTGGAGTCTTCTGCTGCATCAATTTCATTTCTGGTGGTAGTGAACTCCCCAACTTTCTTCTCAACCGCGTCAACTAGCTCTGTGATTTGTTCCTGATATGGTTGAAGCAGGTCATTGATATGTATCTCTTTTGCTCTCAACCGCTGCGCTTCCTGCTGCAAGCAGTTCATCTCCGTCATCTTTCTCATCTTCTGAAGAGCTGCTAAGCTATTGATTTCTTCCTTCATTGCTGCTATGGTATTCTCTATATGCTGAATACTTTGCTGGATTTCTACTTTCTCGAGAGGCTCATCTAACTCCAACCATGTGTTCATCGCATTAGCTAGCATCGACAATGCATCGTCTATGCGATATTTCATCTGCGCGGAAGTGAGTCGAAAGGCCTCTACTCTGGCTTCCTTGTCTGCCTGGGGGGTGCTCGATGGTATAGCCTCAAGCTCAGCAATATGCACTTTGTGGTCTTCCTCCATCTTGGCCAGTATTTCTTACATCCTGGTTACTATTTCCTCCAGAGCCTTTGCTCTGTCTGCAACTCGTCTTACCTTCTGCGGGATAGGCAAGGCGAACTCAATATTACATTGGGGTAACTCCAATGTGATGCTCTATAAGACTTGAGAGAGATTTTGTTCTCTTTCTTCATATGTTCTTAACTCGTCTACCTTTTTCTGATATCTGGTGGCGAGTGCTGCATTCTTTTGTTTTAGCTATGTGTTCTGTTTATAAGTTGCGAGCTCTCTACCTTTGAGCTCTGCACTTAGCTGCTGCTGGATCATCTGTAACTGATTAATGTGGAACTCTACGAGGTTAACCTCGACAGGTTGCTTAATCTATACCGGTACATCCTTCATTGACGCAGGGAATCAGATGCTCCCTGGTGGTATCAAGACTGTATTGATGCGATCCGTTGCGAAGATTTCCTCGCGTGAAATCGACTGTGTTGAACTTTCTCCTGCGGTCGCCTTTACTGGCAAAACCTATATCATGGAAGTCTTCTCAGTAATTGCTTTTAAGTCCAAAAGCTGCTTCTCTACCGCGCTCTGTATCTTTGCCTGCGATGTCTGCATCGCCTCAAATGAGTCCTTCAACGTGTCATGCATTCTTGTTGCAATGAGTTCAGAATCATCCTCTATTAGTACAGTCTTCAAAGGTGGTTTTGTGGCTTTGTGCTTTTTCTTCTTCTGTGCGTATGGTGTCTCTTATTCTCCATCCTTTTCATCTGTGCCTCTGGTGGCACTTGCTGTGAATCTTTCCTCTTTTCTCCTGGCAGTGGCACTTATGCTGTATCTTGTGTCTAGGTCTCCACTTTGTCTTCGCCTTTGTCCGATGGGTCTGTCTGTGTGGTACCTGATGGTAGGGGTGTGGTATCTTCTAACGCTTGCTTCCAGTCATCACCAAAGTCTTTGATGATGTCCTCGACATCCTTCGCTGTCATCCTGAACCAACCATTGGCCCAATCGTCCCTTTTAGCTCTTTTTGGTCTCAGGTAAATTCTATGGCGATCCACCATAAAATCAAGCCGATCATCATATGTGTCCATGATCTCCTTGCTGATCCGTGGTGTTTCTTGGAGGACGTTCCTCAGCAGCCTATAGTATTCATAGAATACTATCGCATTGACCTGTTTCTTGGCTAGGCTACTAGTATCCCATAAGTTTGTGTAGCGCGCACCTCTGGGCTCGCCACTCGCTAGCTGTCGAAATTGGGTATGGGGCGGCTCCTTCCACCTAACGAATGCACAGAGTATCAGCAACCACGAGAAATGGAATGGGTGGGTTGCCTCATCCTGAGCTTGCAAACAATCTTGCTGAAACATATTTAACAAAAATAAAAACCAATTGAACTGTTCCCCTTATGCAACTTGTATGGCCAGGTTAATTACTAATCCTGTGACTTCCTTTGGGTGAACCTTGGTTAACATTCTACCTGCAAGCAGACTAGCTATAAATCTAAGTGTATTGTCTGTTAAGCTTACGATGTCATAATCCTGACCTCCTCTCTACAGTTTA
This sequence comes from Pseudotsuga menziesii, assembly GCA_001517045.1. Taxonomy (NCBI): domain Eukaryota; kingdom Viridiplantae; phylum Streptophyta; class Pinopsida; order Pinales; family Pinaceae; genus Pseudotsuga; species Pseudotsuga menziesii. Next base: position 400,591 of record LPNX010126680.1, on the reverse strand, counting down.
TACTTGGTGACCAGGGTTGGTGATAGCTTGGAATCCTTGGTCTTTCCTATTATATTTGTCTTCATATCTTGACCAGTCTTGGACAGCCCAGTGATGCGGTGTATCAGGTCGATGTTCAGGTCGACCTTGTTACCAAGCCAGAGGTAACCCCCATGTACGCATGAAAGTAGGATGTGCACCACAGCATTAACCTCTACGCCTCATCCAAAATGTGGTATTCTTAACATATTGAGCAGGGCTGAGCGCTCAAGAATCTGGACATGTTCCATGGGAACATATTCATCTGCACCTGTCCTCGGGTTCTTCTGAATCGTAAGATACTGATCCGGCTGGAACTGAGGGTATGTCTTACTATTGCCCAGTTTATAATCTACAAATTTAACAACAGCGACATATCCTACTCGATCTCCATCTTCCTTTACTCGAGAATCAATATGTGGTATAGGAACAGGAAACTTACCACTCTTGGGAATTTTTACCTCTTGTGCGTCATCAACTCGTGGCATGATGTAATCTGTTGCGTTATGAACTTCTTCATCCAGCTCCGGACTGGATTCTTCTCTTAAGTGAGTTTGGCTCCACATCCTTGGCATCTCTCCAATCTGTGATGAACTTGGCATGACACCCTTGGACGCCGTCGTCATAGTAGACGTAAGGCCTCCACGCTCGAACCTTTCCAAAATCGCTTCTATAGGTTCGTCCTTGGACAGAACCCACTCAGTGTTATATTTTAGATTGGAAATGGCTGCAAACTCTGGAAATCACAGCACTTTGTAACGAAATTAGCTCTGGACAGGGGAAACTTAACAATGCACTCTATAGCTCTCGGCTCTTTGCAAATGTAACCCTCCCGAATGAATAATTTATGCTTTTATGCCGAAGGCGATAATCCCGGATGCAATGATCATCTAGACTGAACCCGTCGGTCATATTAATTGCTTGGACGAGACCACACCCATCATTCCAATCCTCAATAAATGCTGAAATCTGATCAATTTCCCTCGAAGTTTGTGTATGCAGGCGCCGGTCTCGTTGAAGATTTGCCAGATCTGGAAAATTTATTATGCTATTGCCAAATCTATGGTAAGGTATACCGGTCATTTCTTCATTAACTGCCTATCAGAAGGAAACTTGACTAGCCCTCTGTCCCGTTACAAAATTGGGTACGTGGCACAGAGAAATATCGCACTGTTGTGATGCCACACCGCATCACTTGCTCAAAACAAACTTAAGCATTTTTTTTTATTTTCTTTCAAAATGAACCATCCTTATGCGATTCCTAATACTTAGAATACCTGCCGATGTAGACTAATTCCCGGTGCGATGCCTCCTTTCAACTATACTGGACATCTGCATCGTCGCAACTCTGAGTTAGGGCTGAGAGGTGGAGTGGCTGTCACTATAAAGCTTAAGCCTACTGCCATTGATCATCGTGGGAAGAAGCTCCCCATTCAGTTTGCTGAGATGAACGGCTCTTCCCTCTGTAACTTGCTGTATCTGATATGGCCCCAACCAATGCGTCTTGAACTTCCCTGGAAAATTAAGAAATTTACTGTCATAGAGGAGTACTAGGTCTCCGATCTAAAGAGTCTTACTCTTAATGTGTCTTTCATGCCAATATTTTTCTTGTGCCTTCTGCACTTTCTGATGGAATCCAGCGATGAATCTATCTTCCTCTAAGGCAAGAAGTTGCGCTAGCCTTTCCTACACCGTGTTTGTATCATCCATTCCCGTGATCTGAGAAATTCTTAAACTAGGAAGAATATACTCCATAGGCATAACAGCCTCCTGTCCATACACTAAGCTGAAAGGTGTGTGTCCTGTAAGTTTCTTGCATGTAGTCCTATACGCCCATAATACAGCGTTAACTCTGAGGTCCCAATCATTCCTTTGGCTGTTGCAGATCTAAGTAAGAGCGTTTTCTAAAATCTTGTTAAAGGCCTCCACTGTACCCTTAGCTTGTGGGTGGTAGGGAGTGCTCTTATGGTGCTATGTCTAGAATTCTTTCGTCAAGGCCTCAATGGTACGATTCAAGAAGTGTGTGCCTTGATCGCTCATCAAAATTACTGGGCATCCGAATCTAGTGATGATGTTTTCAAAAATGAATTGTGCAGCTGTAGCAGCATCACAATTTCTTACTGCTTTGGCCTCTGCCCACTTGGTGAGGTACTCTGTTCCAGTGATGATATATCTCGCACCAGTTCATTTTCCTGGTGGGTTGATAGGACCCACAAATTCTATAGCCCACTTGTCAAATGCACGCAACGTAACCTGCGGTCGTAGTGGCATTTCATCTCGTTGTGAAGGTTTTCCTACCCTCTGGCAGATATCGCAGCATCTGCAAAAGTCCTTAGTGTCTTTGTGTAACGTAGGCCACCATAATCCTGCGGTCAGGATTTTCTGCGCAGTCGCCTTTCCTGCGAAATGACCTCCTCTGGTACCTGAATGTGCTTCTCTAATAATAGCCTGTTTTTCATGCGGCATCACATATCTGCGCAGGACTTCATCTAGACCTAACTTGTATAATTGTCCTACGATTAGGGTGAAGTTTGCTGCTTTAACAACCAACTGCCTCTTTTTATGCTTGGTAAAATCCTCAGGTGGCCTTCCTTTGGTGAGAAAGTGAATGATATCAGCATAGTACTCATCTGTGATCTGGATAGAAAACAATTGCGCATCTGGAAAATTGTCCTCTAGGTTACTTGGCTCTTCTCCTGAGTCTATTCGTGACAGATGATCAGGTCCGGTGTTCAATCTTCGTGGTTTCACAATGATTTCAAAATCATACTCCTGAAAGAGGAGTAACCATCTGCAGATTCTTCCCCCTAACACTGGCTTATTGACCAAATACTTCAATGCGGAATGGTCAGTAAACATCTTGAACGAGGTACCCAACAGGTAGTGCCTGAACTTTTGTAGCGCGTACACCATAGCTAAGCCTTCTCTTTCTGTCGTGGTGTAGTTATTTTCTATTGTCGATAGCTTTCTGCTGGAGTATGCGATAGGATGATCGATACCTACTTCTCCTGGTTGCGTTAAAACAACCCCTAGTGCGATGCCAGATGCATCCACATGTACATGAAACAGCTTAGTCCAGTCTGGAAATACTAAGATGGGTGCGGTAACCATCTTCTCTTTAAGTGTGTTTAGACTCTGCTGGAATTCCTCATTCCATAGGAATTTTACATCTTTCTTTAACAGTTTCTCCATCAGTGCTGTAATCTTGGGGTATCCTTTGATGAATTTTCTGTAGTACCCGGTATGACCAAGTATTGTCCTCAATTGTTTGACTGAGTTGGGTGTTGGAAGATTTACAATGATGGCAATATTTACGGGATCTACCATCAAGCCTTGCCTGCAAACAATGTGACCCAACAAAATACCGAATGGCGCACAGAATATACATTTTTTCAAGTTTAGAGAAATCTGGTACTGCCTACATTTCTCTAACATCAGTCTTAAATCTCCTATGTGTTTGTCAATTAATCCAAATACAGTCCAATCATCAAAATAAACTTCTAGGAATTTATGGATGTATTCTTTAAATACAACAACTACTACTCTAGAAAAGATAGCTGGTGCATTCTTAAAACCAAAGGGCATTATCATATACTGGAATGAACCCCATTCTGTTGCAAAAGTGGTCTTATGTCGATCTTCTGAGTGGTTTCTGATCTGGTGATAGCCTGAAAAGCCATCAGTGAAGGAGTAGACCTCTTGTCCTCCCACATTTTCTAATACTTCATCAGTGAAAGGTGTCGGAAATGGATCATGAAGCGATGCGTCGTTGAGTTTACGTAAGTCGACACAGATCCTGATGTCTCCTTTGGTTTTCTTTTCTTACACAACCATGGGACTAACCCATTCACTTTCTTCTACGGGCTCAATGATGCCTACTTCTAGCATCTTATTGATCTCATCCTTAACTTTTTCTTTGTAGCGCGGATTTAATCTATATGGACGCTGCTTAACTGGTCTAGCATCCTCTTTCAATGGTATCCTCATTACTCCCAGGTCTTCAACTATTCCCTTCATCTCTGTGAACTTGGTGGGAAATAGGTCCTGATAATCATGTAGCAAGTCTGCAATCTATCCGACTGTTTCATCAGTCCAATAGTCTCCAATAGAGGCAAACTTTGGTTCTGTGTCTGTGCCGATATTGATCTTTTTAATCTTGATCGTCTTTGTGATTGCTGGAATCTATAGCTTTAGTCCATCAACATCGCGAGTCCCTTTTGACTCCGGAATGTTGATGTTGCGAGGATCCTTATCCTCCTCCTCTGGTTCCGATGCAAAATTATAACACTCTAGCGCATCTTCTAACTGGATAGCCCACTCAGGTTGAGCTGACACTAATAGGGTACAATCCTCAAATATCTTAATATTTATTACATCTAGGGCCTGATCAACATTTGGATACTCAGATTCAAAAGCGAAGGTAAGTAGAAAGCTGTCTATTAGAAGTGGCCATGTAGTTGTTCCCTTGCACAATTCAATCTCTGTGTACCAGTTCATGGAACTATGTCCAAAGTGTGAATGAATCGGTGAACCCATTCATTCTCGGGAATGTCTGACCAATCCTGTTCACATGTCTGAATATGTGACCTGGGGTCATTTTCTCCTGTGTATCTCTGCTGGACATACTCTCTGTCGGTAGAGAATCTGATCGCCATCAATCTCTTAAGATCATCCCATAATGCGATATTCTCTTTATGTGCATACCACCATCTTGCAGGTGTGGCTCGTACTGCAAGGTCCATAGCTGCGATCCTCTGCTTGTGAGGAATTTGTTGTTCAAACTGCGTGAGAAATTCTTGGATATCTGTTAGACCATGAAATGATGGAATCTCATTGATCTCTGTGCCAATCCATCGCAGTGACTTACTCATGTACGCACATCTGCGTGCTAAGACTTCGTAAAGTCTGTTTTGCCAGTTCTCTAGACCAACATCCGAATCCAATGCACATGAGCTGTCGCATCACCAACTAATGTTCCCTTCTGTGGTTGGATTGATGTAGTCGCTCTGGTTCGCAGTCATCTGATAGAGACTGTCCATGTTACATGCCTCTTCGTCTGCTTGGATAGGTTCAATGTATCTAGGACCCTGAAGAGGATCTAACGGTGCGATGACCCAGATCTGCGTGTCCTCAAAGGTCATTTGTCTTCTCTTTAAGTCGATAACGGCCATGTTACCAATTTCCCAATCAATGCCTAGTAGTGCTGGATATGGTCTACTATCGCCAATGATTTCTATAACTTCAAAGTCCGCAGAGCTGCGAACTCCGTCAATGTCAACTGGCACCTGCGATAATCGACCCAGGGGTGATACCCGCTGTTGATTAGCTAATCTAAGATGGATAGGCAATCTGACTAACTTAGGGCTACCCATCTGTTCCCATGTCTGCTTAGTTAGAACATTTACCTCTGATCCTAGATCTAGGATCACCTCATCCATTTCGAATTCTCCAACCTGTGCTGTGAGTCGCATCTCTCCTCCTGTTCTTGTATGTCCCATAATATTATGAACAGCACGTTGTGCACTTCTCACGGAAGAAGATGGCTGACACTGATCTATGATGCACTGAAGTTCTTCGATAGCTTGCTCATTTCTCACGAGTTTTAAACAGCTCCGCAGGAAGGATTGTACACTTCCTGTCAACTCGTCCTCGTTGCATGTGCCCGATGTGGTAGCCTGCGATATCTGTACAGGGCTAACGCCACAAGGTGCTTGCTACGATATGCCCCTAGATGACGGTACCTGCGATCTTAATTGCATAGGGTCATCAAAGAAAGTCTTAGCTTCCTGAAATGTCTGTTTATTCTTCTGCAGGTCAAGTGGTGTTGCTTTGTTAGGAGCTTTACGCACCCACTCCTGACCTATGGTATTTTCAGTAACCTGCGATGTCCCATTGGTGGAAGCACCGCTACGCATCACAATGTTGACTCTTGGTTCTGGTTCTTCCTGCTCAGCAGCAATAAGCTGGATGTTCTGGTGTACTGCTGGCTTAGGTTCTCTGATCTTAGCTATCAAGGTAGGACAACCTTCTATAGTGTGATCGTAAGATTTTCAATAGTTACATGTGGTGGTAGGGCTCTGACAGTCCCTAGCATAATGTCCTACAACTCCACAGTTGTAACAAGTAACTGGTCCATGACCACGGGCAAAGCCTTCTCCACGGCCAAAGCCGTTGAATCCTCCTCGTCCTCTGAATTCTCCTCCACGGCCACCATAAGCCGGATCATGCTGTGGTCCTACTGCTGGACCCTGTGTTTCTGATTGGACTATGTACAGGTATTGCTTGCTCCCAACCATGAGATCATAGGCTCGGCAATCGTGTTCATCATGGCCTACTAACTTGCAGAAGACGCAGTATAAGTTCTTAGGTGTCTGGACGTACTTCTGAAGTAGAGGGCACTGGTGAGGTAGATGTCCTCTTGTTTTGCATATTTCAAACCATGGCCCGTGGGTCTGTGGTAAGGGGTTAGGAGCCCCAGTTGCTATATATTCTACAAAGATTGGATAGTTATCTTTAGTATGGCCTTGTGCTTTACACTTTACGCACCATATGTCTTGTGCAACCTCTTTCCCTTTCTTAAGTTCATGCATTTGTATCGTGAGATTAGCCAACTGGTTTTGCAGGTTTGTCATACCTCTGTTGGTTTCAACTAGAGGTGAAGCCTCTAGTTTCATTGCCATCTCTGACGCGTCGTCCTGCGTCTGGAGTTTCTACTGCATTAATGGTAGTCTGATGTGAGGGAGCAGTGCTGCAATAAACCATTCCTTATGCTGCTCCAGCGCAAACTCAAAGCTGACTTGGTCTATAAGGGCTTTAAATTTCTGATCGAAGTCCCACACTGACTCTATAGGTAACTGTTTGATGTCTTTAAGCTCTGTAATGCACTGTGACTCAGACTTAGGTTTCTTAAACTCTTTAATCATGGAGGTCCTGACCTGGACAAGTGTTCTGGGCACCGCTGAGGTATACTTCATATACCATGTTAAGGCTCGTTCTCTCAGTGTGGTGACCAACTGTACAAGTTTACTATTATCATCATTGATTGCTTTAATGGTCCACACGGCTTCACATAGAAACTAATGCTTCTCTGGGTCCTCTTCCCCTGTACCCTTAAATATAGGTAGCTTCATATCATCCCCCATTCTATTTCTGCGTGGTGGATGCTGATTTGCTGTGTTACTACCACTCGGCGGTGTAGGTGGAGGTGATGTAGCAGTAGTATGTACTATCTGTGAGCTACTAGATGGAGTTCCTACGGGATTGTTCTGAGTCCCGATCTGTTTCTGTGGGGTATAAGGGTGGTAAGGGATACCCCCTTCTATTCTGTCTGTATGGTTATGACTCTGTTGTCTAGTACTATCTGAACTATCTTCAAATATGGGAGATCTGAAATCTACTTTGTATTTCTTTCCACTACGTGTACATCCAATGTCATCAAAATCACTTTCAAACTCTTGTGACATTATT